>OY757190.1:62234277-62287935 GCA_963583895.1 Melanophora roralis | reverse complement strand
ATTATCAACTCAACACTGTCACCTACGGGACACGAGCTGCTCCATATTTGGCGACAAGATGTCTTCAACAGATTGCACTCGATAACGAAACTGATTTCCCACTAGGTGCTCAAATGCTAAGGGATAACTTCTATGTAGACGACGGTCTTGGAGGATCAAACAGCTTAGCTACTGCAATAGAAACGCAACGACAACTAGCTTACATACTGAGAAAACATGGGTTCAACTGCCGCAAATGGAGCGCGAATAACAAACAACTTCTTCAAAACATTCCACAAGATGATCGGGAAGTGAATCTTGACCTTAATAGCACACAGAAGGAGACTATTAAAACCCTGGGTCTAATATGGCTGCCTAAGGCTGACCATCTTTGTGTGAAGGTAAAGGTAGAACCTGTTGATATAATTACTAAACGTACAGTAAGTTCTGACTTGGCAAAACTGTTCGATCCGCTTGGACTCTTATCGCCGATTATAGTAAAGGCAAAGATATTTATTCAGCATTTATGGCAGATGAAGTTGTCTTGGGACGAAGCTCTTCCTGAAAATCTCAGCTCAACATGGGCAGATTTCCGCGAAAGTTTAAATTTATTAAACAATCTTCAAATAACACGACACATATTCAAAGATGACATCCCATTAACCACTCAACTGCATATCTTTGCAGACGCGTCCGAAAAAGCCTTTAGGGCAGCAGCATACATTCGGTCAACATTTAAGGGTGGTAGTACAATTACACAATTGCTATGTGCGAAGTCTCGCGTCTCACCGATCAAGAGGCAAACACTACCACGATTAGAACTTTGTGCAGCACTCATGGCTGCAGAACTTTCTCAACGTCTTCGAAAGGTTATGCAAATTAAGGGTTTACCAATCTTCTTATGGACAGACTCTGAAATTGTCTTGTCATGGATACACTCAAACTCATCCGGTTTCCAGACATTTGTGGGTAATCGGATATCAAAAATTCAAACACTAACTCTTCCAGAACAATGGCGACATGTTTCGTCTAAGGATAATCCAGCAGACATTCTCTCAAGAGGCTTGTCAGCAAGGGCACTGTCAGAGTGCCACCTATGGTTTCTAGGACCATTATTTTTACACGGAAAGCAAGAATACTGGCCTAAAGAGTATCGGCCACCTTTACAACTTACATCTGATCCTGAAAGAAAGAAAGACTCAACGATTGTTTTGTCAACCACATACGACTACAGCTTTGTATATGAAATCGATCATAAAGGCTCATTTAAGAAGTTACAGCGAATAGTGTCATACGTCCACCGCTTCATTACACACACTTCTAATAAAAACTCAGCAAGAACACCACTGAATGCTCTAAGTACAGAAGAACTTGAAACGTCACTAAGAATAATCGTACGTGCCATCCAAGGTTTTGATTTTTCCAATGAAATCCAGCAGTTAAATAAAAAACAAGAAATTGGGAAAACCAGTTCAATTCTTAGTTTAGCCCCATTTATCGATAATAAAGGCATCCTGCGAGTGGGAGGACGATTGGAGGAGTCAAACCTATCCTATGATTCAAAACATCCCATGATTCTTCCATACAACGATAAATTAGTGAAGCCTTTGTTCAAATCAGTGCACGAAGAAAACAAGCACTGCAGTCCGCAAGCTCTATTAGGAATGGTGAGGCAGAGATTCTGGCCGATCAAAGGAAAATCCGTTGCAAGATCAACAGTGCAAAAATGCATACAATGTTGCAAGGCCCGTCCCAAGCTATGTCAACAATTGATGGGAAATCTTCCACAAGACAGAGTCACACCTGCACGCCCATTCATTAACACAGGCGTTGATTACTTTGGTCCAATATGGATCCACTATAAAATACGAGGAAAACGGCCAACAAAGGCATATGTAGCAGTGTTTTGTTGTTTCGCGACAAAGGCAGTGCATTTTGAACTAGTTTGCGATTTATCGACCGATGCTTACATTGGCGCCTTAAAACGTTTTATTGGTCGAAGAGGACGATGTCAAAATATCTATAGTGATAACGCAACAAATTTCGTTGGAGCAAACAATAAACTCACTGAACTCGCTGAAACAATCTTTTCTCAGGATGGAAAAGAATCGATAGTTTCCAACTGCAGCTCAAAAGGAATACAATTCCATTTTATTCCACCCAGATCTCCCCACTTTGGAGGACTTTGGGAAGCAGCAGTAAAATCGGCAAAAAATCTACTTGTGCGAAGCTTAAGTACAGCCTCACTTACATATGAAGAATTGGAAACGGTAATCATAGAGATTGAGGCCATCTTGAATTCCCGTCCGTTAACACCTATGTCTAATGATTGTTCGGATATGTCCGCATTAACTCCAGGCCATCTATTGATCGGCGAGCCTCTCACGTCTCAGGTGGACATAGCAGCCAAATCAAAGAAAATATCACTGTTATCACGATGGGAGCTCGTCTCAAGAATAAAACAAGAATTTTGGAAACGATGGTCAAATGAATACCTTCACGAACTACAGCTGCGTCATAAGTGGAAAACTGCAAGCCCCAACATCAAGCCAGGAGATATGGTTATCATAAAGGAAGATAACACTGCGCCAATGAAATGGCCGCTAGGACGAATATTTAAAGTTTATCCTGGAAATGATGGATCCATTCGGGTCGCTGATGTCAAAACCACATCTGGAATATGTAAAAGGCCTATACATCGCCTTGCATTGCTTCCTGTTGAAGAGAGTCAACAGTCAACCTCAACAAACCCAGACTCATACGCAGCAAATCCAGATGCAACAGCCGAAGATGATAGCGAACCCAAGGGCAAAAGAATAAGAGTTCCAATAAACAACATATGCACAACTTTGCTGGCGTTGCTATTTATTTTCCCAATGGTTCTGGGAACGCCAATCAATAACAAACGATTTGGAACTCAGCTGGGAATTCACTTTGAAGAAATAGGATCAACATATATATCTACAAGTCAATGGAATCTAGTGGTTTATTACGATCTGTCAACATACTGGACTGACACATCATTTTTGGCAAATGGCACCGAATCATTAAAACAAATTTGTAAAAAATTCAAGTCCAAGACGTCATGTATGAACATAATTGAACACGTACAACACATTGAATCTGACTTGAGTCTTGATAATAGATTGCTAGACAAGTCTCGGCAAAAAAGAGGAGCTATTGACTTTGTTGGAAATGTTGCACATTCACTGTTTGGTGTACTTGATTCAGAGTATGCAGATAAAATGTCAGCAACCATTGCCCAATTACAAGAAGACGACTCGTTCATGCTAAAACTTATAAAGGATCAAACTTCAGTGGTAAACTCAACAATGAACATCGTTAAACAAGGTCTAACTGCAGCAAAATTTAAGTTTGATAGTCTTCAATCAACAATAAATGAATTAGTTAAAGATGAAGAATTACACAACGAAGAACTGTACCAACTTAGGCTTGCTAATATGTTCAATATGGGTTTCATGCAACTATCACTCATAGCAAATAATTTACAAAAAACGCAAGCATGTATCTTGGATACATTAGTCGACACTCATCATGGAAAAATCAACCCGTTACTGTTAACCCCGCTACAACTCGAAGTCGAAATACAAAAAATCAAACCGCATATGCCTGATTCGTTAATGTTACCAGTACCTGAAAATGACTTGTTAGAATTTTATAAGGTAATGAAAATAAAAGGTGGAATTACACAGAAGCACGTGGTGTTTAGTATTACGCTACCATTAGTAGAGCACAATAAATTTAAATTATATAATCTGATTCCCATCCCTTGCACAGTGAACAACACGATGCTAATTCTAGAAACTTGTAGTTCTGTACTAGCAATAGACACAAGCCGAAGACATTACTTTCCAATATCATCAGATCAACTTAACTCATGTAACGTCATCAAGAAGGATGTATTCATATGCTATAATATTCAACTGGAATACAATTTCGGCGCAGATAGATGCTCATGTGAAGTAAACTTATTTAACAACGTCACTATTCCAACTTGCAACCTAAGAAGACTGCCGGCAAACATAACGTGGTCACCACTAAAGCACAACCAATGGATATATTCATCATCATCAACCACACGAGCAACAGCAGTTTGTGGGAAGGAAATTATAACCCTACATTTAGAAGGCTCTGGAATATTAACTATGGACCCAGAATGTATCATTAAGCATGATTTTATTCATATAACCGGACAACAATCAATATCAACAGTGACTGGGGCATCCTACACGAGTCTTGCAAACATCTCAGAGCTTTCATATAACCTTGCAAAGAGTGAACACATCAACAGAACCAATGACTCATTGATGATAGACCAGATTTCAGTGCAACTTAATAAAATGAGGGGCTTGCAACAAAAGTTAGAAGCATTACACACTTCAAGTTTTCAACATCATTCAACTTCAAAACCCAGTAGTACAGTTGCATATTCTGCCTTAATCGTCAGCGTAATATCCATACTACTGATTTCAGCTATAACGGTAATACGCAGAAGATCCAGTACCGCTGCAATAACAGAAATGGCGCAATCACCTAATTGTTCGACTCCGCCACCAAACAACAGGACAACACCCACACCACATCCACGGCAAAACTTCACAATTCAAGTCTAAATCTAATTGACCATTCGTCAATGCCGGGGAGAATGTTAAGTTACTTTTATTTTATTGTTAATATAATTTGATTTTGTCACTATGTTCATAAAATCTGCAATGCATGCATAATTTTTATTTAAGTTAAATGAACTTTATTATGAAGACAAAAAAACTACAATGCATGCATTATTTTTAGTTAAGTTAATTGAACTTTATTATGAAAACAAAAACTACAATGCATGCATTATTTTTAGTTAAGTTAATTGAACTTTATTATGAAAACAAAAACTACAACGCATGCATTAATTTTTAGCAACTATTCAATATGCATTTTTATTTAGGTCAATTCATGTAAACTTTAATTTTATTAATTATGTCATTTTGTATAAAAGATGACCAATTTTTGCAATAAAGTGTATTGGGTTACAAGTCTTCATACACATCACGTCTCTTTATTTCGTACTAACAGTCTTTCAGTTCAAGTACTGGAAAGACAAAAGGAAAATAAAATAGTGATTAATTCTGACGCAACGTTTGAATTAAATTACACTAGAATTCCTTATCGCTGAACAAGGAAACTGCATTGAGAAAAACAAGAAAAAGGAATTTTAAAATTTTGTTTTTAAAATTAATTTAAAAAAAAAACCAAGAAAGAAATTAAAAGCCAGAACACCGATGAAATGGTGCTTATAGCCACACCAGTAAGTGACGATCTGTTACAGATGACAAGTGAAAGTTTTGAAGTGATCAGCATGCTGGAGAAAGTTACGTCAAAGTTGTCAGACGACGCTTTGCTAAGAAATCTTCTAAAAGAGTTTCAAATGGATGTATGTAGGTTCTTGTAAAAATAACATTTCAATTGCGTTTCCTTTTCATTTTTAACATATACATACATATATATATGTTTGTATAAATACTTACATAAACAAAAATTTAAAAAATCTAAATTTGTTTTAATTTAAGCCTTTGTTTTGCTTCTGTTTCCCGTGAAACAGAAGCAAAACAAAAAGACCAAGTAATCTATACTTAAATCAAAAGTACAAAAGTACGGAAAGTACGGATGTTTTTAAACCAAGTACAATTTATATAGTACGAATTAACTTGCCTTTAGCTACATTTAAGCTAAAAAAGGATTGTTTTAAGTTTTAAACCATTCTTAACGTATCCTAAGAAAGATTTATTTAACCGTTAATTGGGCTAATTTAAAAACTAAAACTTATGTTTTTGCATTAAAGAAGAAGGACCTTATATTTTATTTTTATTTTATACATACATATATAATTTAAAAATTTTTTTCTGTACTTGCTATAGCTGTGATTTAAACTTGGGACTCCCCGAACTCTGCTCAACCATCTTGACTACCGCGACTTTGGCTGTATTCAAAAACTCTGTTTGCATTGCATTACAAATTTTCAACTTTTTCCCCTTTACACTTCTTACAATTTTGATAACGTTTTTTGCTTCCAGGACAGTAGTATGGCTGTAAACACTAATTAGGAAGTAGAAGATTTTATCAAAAACTTGAAATTTTGTAATGTAAGGCAAACTGCACTTTGGAACGCAGCCACTTTGCTTTTAAATGTTAAAATATATTCAAAAAAAATTTTTTTCTGATTGATATTTTAGAGTAATTCGATTAGACTTGATTTAGAAAAACCTAAACCTTTCAAGAACGGTTTTGGGTAAATTTAACGATGATAGCAAAGATTTTTCAGGTCGCATGATTCAACTAAAAACTATATTTTTCTTACAAAAATAAGCAAAAATTTAGATACGTGATGTAAAAACATATGCCTTAAAGTAAAATAATTCAATGCCTATAACTATATGACACTTCATTCAGACGAGTAGCTCTGATATGGATACTCATTGCTTAATATAATGCAATTACTAATGATAAATTTGGGCTTTTTTCTAAAAAACATTATTTAGAACTTTTTAAACTGCTAATATATTTGACATTTGCAGTCAGATTTTATTCTTTTTTTCCCAGTAGTGTATTGGAGCATAACTTATTGAAATAGATAAAAAAGAAATTGATTTATAAAAATGAGTTAGGTCATCTTACATTAAAGTAACGACATGCTCAGTGATTAACCTGGATTATAGAAATAACCTTTTAAGTGCAAAAAATGATCAGCTGTTTTGCTATATGACAAAGAAAAGCGCTTTTTAATGACACAAAGGAAAAAGTTAAATAAAGGTTACCAGATAATGCGAAAAACTAAAAAAGAAATTGTGAAAAAATCACAGACTTTTTATTAAAATGATTCCTACAACAGTACTTTTTAAACCTTTCTTTAATTTTAAATTTGTTAGTGATTAAAAAAAATTCGTTTAAAGCTGCATTCACTTAAACAACCCTGTAAAATTATTGTCATATATAATATAATGATTTTCCTACAAAAGGATGAACTTGTTCTAAAAACCTTAAATCCCCTACAGCTAAACACATATATTACCAAAGAACTTTGGTAAATGTAAGTGTGTGTAAATATCTACGTATGTAAATTGGCTTGTGTATGAATTTTTCAATAAGTAAGAACACTCTTCCTCTTTACTAAAACGGAAAAGTCAAACTACGATTACATCGTAAATTATCCTTTACACATAAATATCATTCAAACATTATGCATTACGACTAATACATTAGTAAAACTATGAAAGTGTTGCCCTTCTGTTCTACACAACAGTGTGCAATAAAAAATTTTGTAAGATATTTTACATAATTTTTTTAAGAAATCTTTATAATTTACTTAAAAAATTGCATTATATAATGCAAAAATGTCTTTTTTGTGCAATAAGCGTAGATTTTTTTCTTGTAAAACAATTTTACGCTTTAGCGCAAAAAATTATGTCGCTATTTACCTTCAAAATCAAGCAAGAAAATAATTTTTTACATGAAATAAGCAACTAGGAAAGATTATTTTAACTTAACCTCTCAAATACGGCAACAGTTTGAAATCCCTCTGCCAGATTATGAAAAATATAGTGAACTTTCTGCATCCAGACAAAGACCATCTCTCTTCAACATTTTAAAAACCAGCATTCATTGACTTGTGCAGTTTTCGATTGTTTTCGTTTGAAAGAATATTGATCTTAATTTAGATATTGTATTATATTTTTTGTTTGCAATATTCTTTACGCAAATATAAGTTAAGCTTTGGAGCAAAATTACAAAAATTACAAAAATCTCTTTTTTGCCTGAATAGCAACACTGTTAAAATAAGCAAACATTTGAAGTTCATTCTTCTTTTAAATTTAAATAAATACCTTTTGAATTAATTTTTTTTTTAATTTTATAAATCTCAGCATTTAAAAATTAAAGTGCAAACGCTAACCCCGGATAACATTTATTGTATAAATCTGACATCGTCAATTTTGTAGCTTTTGGCTAAATCACTCTCTTTATTTGGATACCCTTCAAATAACAAAAAAAAAAACTTAAGCAATAAATAAAAGAGAAAAGAATCAACACTTTTTGCATTTCCTTTTTATGGTAAATACATAAATACAAACAGTTTTTAATGCTGTACTTGTATAGGTGTATAAATTCATCAAATTAGTTCCTTTTTCCTTAACTAGTTCTTACATTTACAGACACAAAAATGTCTCTTACATTTCAGTTAACTTTATTTTAAGACCTTTGGCTATTTTCAAAAACATTTCGGTCGTACAATTAAAACCATCTTTTTTGAAAGCAGAAAGTAAGTCTATTTTGGAAAAAAATTTTTTTTGAGTTGTGACTGTTTTTGATTAAGTGTGCGATATGGAAATTTTTAAGTTTTGCTTTTCTATACAAAATCTGATTTATCATATTTCAAAACTTAATGGAATTTAAAGCCAAAAAAAAAACATTCGCAATAATCACAACTGAAACAAGTTGCTAAGCATTGACCAGTATTTTTTTGTACAAAAACTGCAATAAAAATTCTTTTAAAAGAAATTTAGGATTGTATGCATTTAAGTACTGATATGTGTACGTGTGTGTATGTTTGAAATTTTTTTTTTGAATTTTTTTAATAAAATTTAATAAACACCCCGAAGGTTTATTCAACATACCACTTAAAGTATCCCTTATAATCTCGTCCTGTGTTTTAAATTTTTTAAGCAATTTTTTCATTTTTAATTGAAGTGCAGTTATTCAAACGAATTCCTTATATAGAATTTTAGAAAAATTTAGTTAATTTTTTTTTTTGTATTTTATTATTCTCGATTGTTTGCTTACGCTTAAATTTTAGTAAAACTGCAAATCACTTCGTGATAATGGGACGTATACTTGATTATTTTTAACGAAGAAAAAAACTTCGAAGAAATAATACTCATACGTCAGTCTGCACATTTTAACATATTCATGTATGGGTGGGTGTATTTAACGTTAACGAACTTGCATTGGGTAAATGACTTTTCATGCAGTTGATTTCTTCCATTTAATTCGACCTTTGATTTTTAATTAGAGCGTTGTTCTAAAAAACATTTAAATTCACGGGGCAGTAAATTGTATACGAAAGTAAAGATTTTGATCCCTAGGCAAATTTTACCATTATTTTAATTAAAATTTAACAGGTTAAATACTTTAAAACCCCCTTTAAAGATTTAAATACTTTCAAAATTAGCTAAGTGAAATGCGTTTCTGCAGCCAGAGACTGCACACAAAACAAATAAAGCAAGTAATTTTTGCTTTAATCAATGGCCCCAAATGTGAAAATAAAGAATGACCCCAAAAAAATTTCGATACATAAGCTAAATGAAAAATGACCCAAAGAAAAATGAAACGGCCCCAAATATTTATATTGAAAGGAACACAACAAGTTTTCCAGCTTTTCTGTTTTCAGGACATTTTTCCTTACTGAAATTGGGGTTATTCGTCAATTCTGGAATTACGAAAAACTTTTTTAACGTCTGGGGTCATTATCCTTTTTTAAATTTTTGAATACTATAAAATATTAATTGATGAGAAATGGCCCCAAATTTGTACATTGTTTTTTGTGCAATTTTTCATTTGTGAAATTGAAGTGATCTTTCAGTTTTTGGAATCACCTCAAATTTTTAAAATGTTCGGGGCTATTTTTCAGTTTTAAATTGTCCAAATGTACAATGTAAAATGGTTCGTTGAAAAATGACCCTATAAAATACAAGGCACCCGAGCTTAAATTTAAAAGCTTTAGTACTCCAAAGCCATTTCTGGCATGTCATCGAGGGACGTTGGCTTAGATTTTCCTACAAAAAGGTCTTGAAGACAGTAGGACTTTGGCCAGACGGAACAAATTTTAGCTCTAATGAATTTGAACCGCCGGCTTCCTTGTAGGCTTTGGTCAGACACAAATACAAAAGTGCTTTAAATGAGCGAATCAAGTAAACAAACCCCCGAAGTTTTAAATCTTTACGCCATGCCTATGACTGAAGCAAAGCTAGCGGCTTGAATTCATTACGGCTTAATTTATTTGTCCAGACCCTTTTAACGCAAAACCTTAGAGCATTAGAAAAATCAATTTGTTCTAGACATAGAATTTTTTGGGACCTTTCCAAAATAAACTTTGTTTACCTAACCCTGATCCATTTATGCTAAAGTATAAAACTTTTTATACTTTGACGTTGGGGCCATTTTGCAATTGATTTGTATTTTTAAACTGTTTGGGGGCTGTTTTTGATTTTCATATTTGGGGCCAATGTTCCTTCCCTTGAATATGCCTGATTACTCTTGAATGCCTTTTTTTTAATTTTTCGGGCCATTTTTCATTTGTATAATGGGACTAGTTTTCATTTTTCACATTGGTGCCGTTTTTTATTTTGAGTTTTTGGGTAATTTTTATTGAGGACATTTCTTCTTGAACAATTTTTCTTAGCATTAAAAATTTTTAAAACTAAAAATGGCCCCCACCAAACCAAAAAATGGGCCAAAATTTTCGTGTTGTTAATTCCAATACAAAATTTTGAAGCAAATTTCATTTTCACTTTAAGGTCATTCTTGTTTGGGGACATTTTTTAAGAAGCCAAAACTGTTGTTTAAAAACAGCTTGGCAGAATCAAATCATTATGTATTTAAAAAGATAAAAAGTAAGGGCGCTATATTTGGCTCTGCCGCATCTTATGCACCCTTCACGTGGCCTTTCTAAGCCCCAATCTTTTTTTTTGTTTTTACTTAACTTTTTTTTATTTTATGAAATATTTCTAATATTGAAATAGAAATCGGCGTCATATTTTAACCTTCTAGGTGGACTAGGGGAAAGCTGTAGGGGCGTTTACCTTAATTTTTTTCAAATTTTGTGTGGCAACCTTGTTAGGGGTTGAATATAGAGGTAAGTACATACATATGTTTCACAAATATTTTTTGGAAGGAAAATTATTTGGGGTCGGTCTTATATTAGACCTTGTAGAAGCGCCTTGGAAATTGTAGATGCGGTTGAAAAAATAAGAAATGTTCGTGAGGAAAAAGTAGTAGAAGTGGGTGCAATACCCGTGTAGGGGCAGCTGCTTTCCAGTTGTAGAGGTTTTTTTGTAAAAATTTTAGAGAAATAAACAGAGGTAGTCTTGGTTTTTGGCTTATATCTCGATCAGTTATCGGACTATTTTGCTTTATTTCAACAGCAATTTTTTTTTGTAGATATTTCTGATCGTTTGACACTACTAACGAGCAAATGCGACATCAGAGGGCTTTAAAGAGTTGATTTCAGCCATAAGACGGACATACGGGCATCACTAAATCGACTTGCCTATCTATAAGAACCAAGAAAGTATAAACTTTATGGTGTCGCGGATGGATTTTAAAGAAATTACAAATGGAATGATAAATTTATATATACCCTTATGTGAATGGTATGAAAAGACGCGGTATGTTGCCGAATGTAGCACTCATTCTTGTACCGACTTTGGTTATAAAAAAAATTAATATCAAAAAAGGGTTAATTAAAACACGTAGAGGTTTTTTGCGAAATATATGGTTAACAGTTTGTCAAATATTATTTCTTTCATACTAAAAGTTAGCAAACTGCATTCTTGTATTGTACCTTTCCTTAAATAATTTATAAAATTTTTGTGTTTAACGCCGTTTCTTTTCTCCTTTCTTCGTTTGTGCAATACTTGATATGTAAGTTATGGTCAATGAACTCATAAAAATTTAGTTACGAATAAAAGTCTATTTCAGTAAATTAACGCTGAGATAGTATTTTTGATTAACAAAACAATAGTTATAAAGGATTAGAAATGTCTTTGATTTATCATTAAACTTGATCACTCTTTCTGAAACCCCTTTTAAGTAATTCGAATAACTTAATTTAAAAGATTAAATGAAATCGAATTCTTAAACTTTTTAATTTATATAAACTTTGCGTGAAAGTATGTGCTTTTAACATTCTTTTAAAATCTTAAATCTTATGCATTTGTTTGACAAAACAAAACAAAACAAAACAAAACAAAACAAAACAAACGGAAAAACAATTGTTTATTATTTTTTACACCTAACGGCAAGTATCTGGTTGCTTTTAAGTAATTATTTTCATTATATAAAATGGCAAAATTCAAATAACTAGCTTTGCTGTTCTTTTGTGATATAAAGTAGTTTCATTTTAAGTTAAATACCAATGTTTGAAAAGAAAATACAACAATGTAAAATTACCTCCAAGTAAAAATATTTTTTCATGCATTATTTTGAGTTATTGTTTATACCCTTAAAATCCATGGTTTCTCATTTGCTAGCAAAAACATTATTCCTTTTTTGGATACATTTTTTTCAATTTAATTTCATTTTATATATTATAAATATTATTTAGTAAAATTTAACCAAGGTTCAGAAAAAAAATACACACTGAATAAAAAAACTCGTGCATAAATATAAAAAGAACAAAGCAGCAGATTCATATATTTATGTTAATACTCGTATGCCTAAATAATGTGTGTTTCTAAATTTTGTACGATACCAATCACAGGAAGGTGTGTTTTTCATCTTAATATTTGGTTGAATGCACGAACAGGTAAAGTTCACGTATTGTTTGATCGCAAATTTAAACAGGAAAACTGTGTTGCCATTAACGATCGAAACGAATGTAAATCAAATCCCCAATATATGTTTTAATCAAATTCATTCAAAAAGTTTAATTTATTTATTTCAATTCATTAAAATTTTTCATTTAAAACACCTTCAAAAGCTGCAATGAAAAAATAATAGCAAAAACAAAAAATCTAATTACAAAGTTCATATGGAGCATAAATTAAATATTTAAATATATATTTTTTGCGAATTTTTAAAAACAAAATAGAGCCAAACGAGAAAATATTTCGATACAGTCGTCACATAGACGTGTCCTAAGCCCTAAAACTATACCTGAAACTCAACTTACATTTAACTTACATGAGAAACTTAAGAGATCGGAAAAGAAGAACGACAACAATAATAGTATTTTTAAATAAGACTTGAAAACCACGTGCATAAAGGAAACACCATTAATGAGCTACATAAAAGATCGTTAATAAAAGATTAAAACTTTGTGGGACGTTAAAGGAGATATTCTAAAGCTACAGAAACAAAATGTCTAGGCTTGTTTACTTACTTGGTTATAAACATCAAATAGCTAATGGCCCTTCTCATAGGATTTGATGTAACATTAGCATCAACCTTCACACTCTTCGCAACCAACTTAACTATTTTCCAGTAAATCTGAGAGATGAGAGCTTTCAGATTCTGCACGAAAATCAAAAGATTACCTTCCTTGTAGTCAATAAGAAACATTTTTAAATAAGGTAGCACTTGCTTTCTGTGTTTTTAAATAACTTAAATCATTTTGGACATTTTTGTGTTATCTGCAAAAAATAGATTTGCAAGAAAATTTCGGTAAAGTTCAGTGAAAATGCCAAACCTCTAACATTGACCAAACGATACTTTTTGCCGAACTCTGAATCTGAACGTGTGTATGTTCTTTTGTCACCCAAGAATGCGCTTGAAAGCAAGTGTTTTATAGAATTATAATTACATAACACAAATTTTTGGTATTTACCTGAACAAAAGGCAGTAAAAGGTACAATAACTGGTTGAAACAAGAAAAGTTTACAGTAGAATGGTTTTTGTTCGACGTAAATTTGTTTGACGTAAATTGTTCCTGATACTTTTTAATCGAAATCTGCAATTTTTTACTCAAGGGATCAATCGACTGAAAATTTTTCGATTAATGGAGCAAATACTATTTGATTGGATACTCTAATTGCAACTATTTACTGTTCAGATCTGTAATTTTTTCTCTCTCCAAAGTTAACAAAATTCGGATCAATTGTTATACTAACTAACAAATGCTATACATTATCATTTTTATAGCCCCAAAGGCAAATAAGGTGCAACATTATTAAACTAAATTACAAATAAATTTTACAAAACATTAAAGTTTGAATTATTTATTATTTAGTGAGCGATAGGTTTATTAAGCCCTTAAAAATATTCAAAAGAGTTTTTATAAATTTTTTAAGTCAAGAAGTAAAAAAAGAAAACAAAATAATACATTTATTAAAATTATTTGTCTAAGAGTTAAAAGAAAATTTAGAAAAATGTTGCAGCTACTAACTTTGGTATTGCCCATTTTTAACAACCAAAATATTTAAGAGATTCTTGAGACACATTCAAGCATTTGGTCTTCTTTTCTATTTTGTGTTTTTTTTTTTTGTTTTTTGTGATTTTGTGGCGTTTTCTACTTAAAATCATTTGATTTAAGTAGTTTTTCTAAATTTTCTTTATGGTCTTCCATTTCCAATTCGTTAAATATGCTGACTGTTTGTAAGAAAATTGTTCGAAATGGCAATAAACGAGATCAAGTTGATATAAGAATTGGCACCAATACATGTCTATCGGTAGCTACTAATACCTATTTTAAGCGTAACGTACATACATATTGTTTTGTACTTTCGTTAGTATGTCATATAGAAATACTTTTATGTTTATGCTATTAATTCTATAGTCATGTGCAACATTCGTATAAAGATTTTATTTTATTTAATTTATTAAATCAGGTTGCTACGTCATAAATAAGGTTCAATGATTTAAAGTTTTTTTATTTGATTTTTAAATTTCATGCACATTTATTTAAAAAATTTAAGTGACTAACTTTAAAAACTTATATGTTTATATGTTTCATTGTCTTTATATTTTTTTTCAGTCTGGTGTGTTTGTTTGGAATATTAAAACTTCACTGTCAAGGTGTTCCTACGACATCTTGGCACATACCGAATCAGGCTTTCTCTAAAAATGCAACCGTACAAACATATGAAGGTTATCCGGAAAAAGGGTAAATATTTATTTTTATTATTATTCGGTTAAGAACCCTCTGTGTTGATCTTTATTAAAAATGTTGATATATAAAATTTGTAATCGACTACCTTGTGAATATTTGTTTAAACAGCAGTTTTTTTTTTATTCAATGACATATTGTATTAACAAAACGTTTTTTGGAAAACATCCAAGGAAACCAATTACCTTTTTGTCGCGTTGTAGCACTTTTGTCAAAAGACACTACTACCGTTTAAAGAGTACTGATGATGAAATTGCGTAGCTGCTTTCAAAATTGCATTTCCTCGGCTATTATCGGTAGAAAGAACCTGCTTTTTTCAAATAAAAATTTCTTTCAACATTAACGGAAAAATATTAATTTCTTCTAATAAAAGAAAATTATATAATGAACTTAAGGCAAAATAATAAGCAAAAATTTTATATTTAAACTGCAAAAAGTACCAAAAAAAGTAAGAAGGTATTAAAGATATCTACTACCGATTTCCAAAAATACTATTTCTAAAAATGAAAAAAGAACCAAAATGTGAAAAAGTTTTTTTTACCACCCTTTGATCTCAAATGAGGTATTAAATTGTTTTGTGGAGCAAAACTCAAAAAATGAGAACAAGTACTTTTGCTTACTTTGCTGACTTCTAAAAATATGCAAAAAGAACCGAAAATATGGAAAAGTACATTTAGCTCACTTTGCTTTCCTCCGCCCTCACTATATTTTCTTATGTTTGTAAAGTCATAATTTTAAAAATTTAATTAATTGGTAAATATGCCAAATGTGTTCCGAAAATGTGGGAAAATATATTTTTTCATCAATTAGTTGGCATTCAAACTAAATCTGGTTCAAAATTTAGAAAACCCCAAATATGTTACAAAAATAATTTTTGTCCAGTAATAGACGGGATCCCCTTTTTCGTGTTTAGTTTAATACTTATAATTTTAAAAAATTCAAAAGGTATTTAAAAAGTACCACAATGAAATAATTACCTTTGTTGAGCCCTAAGTGGTATAAAGATTTGAAAAGTTAACAACTTCGTATTTATATTTTTCGGGAGCGTTCAACACAATTGTTATAGTTTTTGTATCTTTATTGGTTCAAAAATAAATCTTTGTGATTTTAAAAATATATTTTTCGCTCTGCCTTTTTCTCGGGTTCAACATCATGGTCATTCGAAATCTGTCGAAAATATCTTGAATTTTGCTGATATCTTTGTTGGTTCAGAAGTATAAACATGGAACTAAACAGTAGCAAAATACAGTTTTTAGTCTGTCTTGCCTCTGAAGACCCAAAACTTCGATCAAATCTTTTTTGAGTACAATATCATTCTTTTTTAGTTTTGTTTCTTTGCTATTATTATTGGGTTACAAACGCATAATACCCCAACCATGTATTTAGTGTGAGTACTAGAATTATAACACTTATATGTTATAACTTTTTCCACTAACTTTTGCATTTCTTTTACCAGAGTATTTCATTAAAGCACACTCTTCCATTTTTCTCTTTAAGATCTGCTGCTACACGTGAAAGAGTTCAGGAGCCCAAAATAAGCCCAGATTTCAAAGCTTCTCGTATTTATGAATCTTTTTCTATTACACTAGACAACAACAATCCAAAACCCCACAACAGATTTCGTTCAAAACGCTTTAACGACTTTCCTTCAACACAACCAGAGGCGATGATGTACAGTCAAAATCCGAATAATTTTTCAAACGATCTAACAGTATTGCACAAACGTACAGCTTCAGCCGATATGTTAAGTCGCAATATATCAATAATATTGGAAAATCTATTAAAAAGCTATGAGCAGTCTCAGTTACCGACGCATGGTCAAGGTACTAAAGGATAATTATGTGATTTTGAAATACAATTAAACTGTTATTTATTCAAAGGTATTCCCACTGTAGTGCGTACAAATATTTTAATACGCAGCATGGGTCCCGTATCCGAACTAGATATGGACTATTCAATGGACTGTTACTTTCGGCAATACTGGAGAGATAAGCGTCTGAGTTTTCAAGGACCCATTAAAAGTTTGTCACTTAGTATAAAAGTAAGAGTGCCCGTGAATTTAATTAAAAATTATCCCTTAAATTATATAATAAAGGGCCTTCCTTTTGAACTTAAAATTTGTTTTTTTATTTATAGGGTTTGTTGTTGGTTAAGTTTGTCTATATGCATTTCGTTGGTTCTTACACCAACTCATCAGTAGACTTCAACCCAAATTCTTAAAGAACTCATGAATATTTTGTGTCTTTATATAATAACCTCATTAAACAAAATGAGAATTACTATAAGCAACCAAAACGCTCAAGTTTTCTTAAGAATCCAACAAACCAATATTCGCTATTCGCTTGTTTTGATTTTCTTTTTCCCCTTACATTTGAATAACCATTGGTTATTACTAAATGTATTAAGGGGCTACCGAAAACAAAACCTTGTTGTTAAACAACATTTTTCAAAATATTATTTAGGATTTAATCCCAATTTTCTTGTTTATTTATAGGGTTTGTTGTTGGTTAAGTTTGTCTATATGCATTTCGTTGGTTCTTACACCAACTCATCAGTAGACTTCAACCCAAATTCTTAAAGAACTCATGAATATTTTGTGTCTTTATATAATAACCTCATTAAACAAAATGAGAATTACTATAAGCAACCAAAACGCTCAAGTTTTCTTAAGAATCCAACAAACCAATATTCGCTATTCGCTTGTTTTGATTTTCTTTTTCCCCTTACATTTGAATAACCATTGGTTATTACTAAATGTATTAAGGGGCTACCGAAAACAAAACCTTGTTGTTAAACAACATTTTTCAAAATATTATTTAGGATTTAATCCCAATTTTCTTGTTTATTTATAGGGTTTGTTGTTGGTTAAGTTTGTCTATATGCATTTCGTTGGTTCTTACACCAACTCATCAGTAGACTTCAACCCAAATTCTTAAAGAACTCATGAATATTTTGCGTCTTTATATAATAACCTCATTAAACAAAATGAGAATTACTATAAGCAACCAAAACGCTCAAGTTTTCTTAAGAATCCAACAAACCAATATTCGCTATTCGCTTGTTTTGATTTTCTTTTTCCCCTTACATTTGAATAACCATTGGTTATTACTAAATGTATTAAGGGGCTACCGAAAACAAAACCTTGTTGTTAAACAACATTTTTCAAAATATTATTTAGGATTTAATCCCAATTTTCTTGTTTATTTATAGGGTTTGTTGTTGGTTAAGTTTGTCTATATGCATTTCGTTGGTTCTTACACCAACTCATCAGTAGACTTCAACCCAAATTCTTAAAGAACTCATGAATATTTTGTGTCTTTATATAATAACCTCATTAAACAAAATGAGAATTACTATAAGCAACCAAAACGCTCAAGTTTTCTTAAGAATCCATCAAACCAATATTCGCTATTCGCTTGTTTTGATTTTCTTTTTCCCCTTACATTTGAATAACCATTGGTTATTACTAAATGTATTAAGGGGCTACCGAAAACAAAACCTTGTTGTTAAACAACATTTTTCAAAATATTATTTAGGATTTAATCCCAATTTTCTTGTTTATTTATAGGGTTTGTTGTTGGTTAAGTTTGTCTATATGCATTTCGTTGGTTCTTACACCAACTCATCAGTAGACTTCAACCCAAATTCTTAAAGAACTCATGAATATTTTGCGTCTTTATATAATAACCTCATTAAACAAAATGAGAATTACTATAAGCATCCAAAACGCTCAAGTTTTCTTAAGAATCCAACAAACCAATATTCGCTATTCGCTTGTTTTGATTTTCTTTTTCCCCTTACATTTGAATAACCATTGGTTATTACTAAATGTATTAAGGGGCTACCGAAAACAAAACCTTGTTGTTAAACAACATTTTTCAAAATATTATTTAGGATTTAATCCCAATTTTCTTGTTTATTTATAGGGTTTGTTGTTGGTTAAGTTTGTCTATATGCATTTCGTTGGTTCTTACACCAACTCATCAGTAGACTTCAACCCAAATTCTTAAAGAACTCATGAATATTTTGCGTCTTTATATAATAACCTCATTAAACAAAATGAGAATTACTATAAGCAACCAAAACGCTCAAGTTTTCTTAAGAATCCAACAAACCAATATTCGCTATTCGCTTGTTAATACATTTAGTAATAACCAATGGTTATTCAAATGTAAGGGGAAAAAGAAAATCAAAACAAGCGAATAGCGAATATTGGTTTGATGGATTCTTAAGAAAACTTGAGCGTTTTGGTTGCTTATAGTAATTCTCATTTTGTTTAATGAGGTTATTATATAAAGACACAAAATATTCATGAGTTCTTTAAGAATTTGGGTTGAAGTCTACTGATGAGTTGGTGTAAGAACCAACGAAATGCATATAGACAAACTTAACCAACAACAAACCCTATAAATAAACAAGAAAATTGGGATTAAATCCTAAATAATATTTTGAAAAATGTTGTTTAACAACAAGGTTTTGTTTTCGGTAGCCCCTTAATACATTTAGTAATAACCAATGGTTATTCAAATGTAAGGGGAAAAAGAAAATCAAAACAAGCGAATAGCGAATATTGGTTTGTTGGATTCTTAAGAAAACTTGAGCGTTTTGGTTGCTTATAGTAATTCTCATTTTGTTTAATGAGGTTATTATATAAAGACGCAAAATATTCATGAGTTCTTTAAGAATTTGGGTTGAAGTCTACTGATGAGTTGGTGTAAGAACCAACGAAATGCATATAGACAAACTTAACCAACAACAAACCCTATAAATAAACAAGAAAATTGGGATTAAATCCTAAATAATATTTTGAAAAATGTTGTTTAACAACAAGGTTTTGTTTTCGGTAGCCCCTTAATACATTTAGTAATAACCAATGGTTATTCAAATGTAAGGGGAAAAAGAAAATCAAAACAAGCGAATAGCGAATATTGGTTTGTTGGATTCTTAAGAAAACTTGAGCGTTTTGGTTGCTTATAGTAATTCTCATTTTGTTTAATGAGGTTATTATATAAAGACACAAAATATTCATGAGTTCTTTAAGAATTTGGGTTGAAGTCTACTGATGAGTTGGTGTAAGAACCAACGAAATGCATATAGACAAACTTAACCAACAACAAACCCTATAAATAAACAAGAAAATTGGGATTAAATCCTAAATAATACTTTGAAAAATTTATTTTTTTAATTAAATGAAATTTTCGTTCAAAATCAGTTATCTTTCATATTTAAAAGTTGTAAATGAATATTGCTACTACTTATAAAATTTTCAATAATTTAAATTATTTTTAATAAAAGATGCTAGAAAGAATTTGGCGTCCTGATACCTACTTTTATAATGGCAAACACTCTCACATACACACTATTACAGTACCCAACAAATTGTTGCGCTTGGATCAAGATGGTGGCATATTATATTCTATGAGGTAAGATAGAACTCATTCTTAAAGACAGCAATAATTAAATTCTTACGCATAATGTTTAATATTTATTAGGCTTACTATTAAGGCTACATGTCCCATGGAGTTAATTAACTTTCCCATGGATCATCAATCATGCCCCTTAATTATTGGTAGCTGTAAGTTATTAAAAAGATCAGCTATAGCAAGCTAATAATGATTAATATTTCATTTATATTTTTAGATGGTTACACTAGTCGTCAATTGGTTTACGAGTGGAAAGGTGGGGATGATGCTGTTTCATTTGTACCAGGCATGACCTTAAACAGCTTTGATCTAATAAGTATGAAGAGTCGTAATCAAACATTTGCTCGAAGAGAAGGTGAATTTTCAACACTACATGTTGCGTTTAATCTTAAAAGACATACGGGATATTTTTTGATACAAGTAAGAGGGGTCGGGGTTAATTAAAACCTATAAAGTTTATCTAAAAAAAATTGTTTTTACATGTTTCTATTAAGGTCTATGTTCCGTGCATTCTTATTGTGGTCTTATCATGGGTCTCATTTTGGATTCATCGTGAAGCGACTAGTGACCGTGTTGGCTTATGTGTTACGGCCGTTCTAACTCTCTCAACTATCAGCCTTGACTCGCGCATAGACTTACCCAAGGTCAAATATCCCACAGCTCTTGATTGGTTTCTGCTCATGTGTTTTCTTTACTGTATTGCCACCCTTTTGGAATTCGCTGGGGTGCACTATTTCACAAAAGTTGGAAGTGGTGAAATACCGGCAGTCAGTGAAGATGAATGGGAAGATATGGAAGAAGAACAATTAGACTATGATGATGTAGAACAAGAATTGACTTTAACACATGAAAGTAATGAATCTTTGGCAGAAGATTTTTCACAGAACTCTGAATATGCTCCTAATCTACCAGGAGGATTTCGCAAGCGCAATGCTATGATTTGTCCGATTTACGATGACGACCCAACGCACATTTTTCAATGTCCCTCCTCACATGCTTCTACAATGGAGAGGACAACGCAAACGGATGCTCCTGTAATATCAAAGGCCAAACAAATGTGGTTTTGCTTCATAGGAGATACAAAGTTTCGTAAAGAGCGTGAACGAGAAGCAGCTAATAATAAAAAAGGTTAAAAATAAAAACAGACAAAGATATAAACATTTATTTATTAATCTTCTTTCAATTCCAGGACCCCGATATGTCAATAGTGTCTCCCTAATTGACCGAATTTCACGGATTGCTTTTCCCATGTCCTTTGGGTTGTTTAATCTTGTGTATTGGTTGGCTTATGGAATGTTTAAGAAAGATTTTTATTGGTCCAATTTAAGAGGTTAAAAGAGGCTTTTTGCAGCTAAAGACAGCCACCTATTATCAAATACTCATAAATGAATACATAAATTTAAAAATATTCTAGTTGACCGAATCTTTAACAATTTTAAATTTGTCATATTGATATCGGTTATGCCCTTCAAATATGCTGCAGTAAAGTTCTTTTGGGACGGCAATATGAAGACACTGTTATCAGTGCGTTCTCCCAAAATAATAACGACGGAATGATAGGCTCTGTCGCTTCTTCACCTTTCCTTGAAAACTGTTACACATTTACAAAACACGATAATTTGTCATAAGCGAATACAAAAGTTAAATCTTACCTACAAGCACACACACTTACTTGTTAAACGACACATACGAATGCTTGTTTCACCCGTTATTAACTCATTGTTTATACGAGTTGTTGCTATAAATAAATAAAGGAAAAAAACATAAATAAATATTAAATTCTTTGTTAACAAGTATGTATTTAACTAATTTTTTTGGTTGTTTATTTTAATAAGGCAGGTAGGAATACATACCTTTTTAAAATCATCCTAAATAAATAAATAGAAATAAGCAAATATTGTCTTAAATGATGTCTTAGCATTTCTAACTTAACATTGTTACTCGCTATTCACATAATTAGAATGTGGTAATTTATTACATATATTTCTTTTTTAGAAACCAAAAAAGTAATACAAAGAATATGGTAACAGAGTCAATGCAAATATTTATTCCAACAATTTTATAATAATAAACTTTTAACAAAAATATTATTACCTTCCTGTAACTTTTTTTAAACTTTATTCTGTGCATTGTTTCTGTAACATACAAGAAGTTCTCGCATCGAAATATTTAAAGCTTGTGTATTAAATTAACACACTACCCGTGAGCAGTTCAAATGCTTTACTTAATAACTAAAGGAATAAGTACAGCAACTGAAAAAACTAAGATTAAGAGTGCAAGCAATAGATTCGTTCCCGTACCTGTTTTTGTAGGCAACCATGTGTTGCAGTTTTTAATATTTTTTTTGTTTAATATTTGCATTTTGTATTTCTGGGGGCATATTACGGCATTCGATTCGAATCGAAATTCTATATGATCGAACGAGTTGTCAATGCCTTGAATAATAGAATTCTAATAAGAATTTTTAAATTTCGATTCAAATCAAATTCCATAGTTTACCCCCAGTACTTTTAGGCTTTTGTACCAACAAAATGGGTAGGAAAAAATGGCTAGTTGAAGCTCGGGGAGGATTTTTTAAATATTTATTTGTTAATAAGTTTCAGTTTAGCTTAACGAAACAATACAAAATATATTTTTTTGGAAAAACTCTGTCTTAAAAGATGAAAAATTTATATATACAGGAACACACCTAATGTATGTTAATAATTTGAAAAAAAATCTTTTTTACCTCTTCTAGTAGTAATATATTTGTTACTTATTGTTACAAAATAAGTTGCCAGAATATAAATAGTTCAATTTTTTTAAATTTACAAATTGTAACCAAGATGATCCTTATTACTACTTCAGAATAAGACTGTAAATGTTCCAGAGTTCTAGTTTAATGGCTTGACTAAATATTTTTAAAGAAAAATATGTACGACAATCTCTTGCATTATTTCTGCCATTGCTACCCAATAGGCTGCTTCATCTAGGGACCAAATCGTTGCACACGACTCGAATTAAAATTTAACTAGATCGATCGAGTTGTCAACGCTTTTAATAAGGAATTTCCAATTAGAATTTGTCATTTTCAGTTGTAATCGAATGCGACAACTTGGCTCCTGGTCTTGTAACTTAAATGGTTATTAATAAAAGGTTTTCATGCGAGCTGGTAGCACGCTTTATTTTGTATATTTTTTCGGAATAAGACAACTTAATAGAATATTAATGTAATGATCAGACATCGTTACAGTAGTTTCATTAAAATCTCTGTTTTATAATAAAGTTGCGCCTTAAACGCACAAAAAACCAAGTAATGTTTACTTAAATCAGCCCGTAGCGGTGTTAAAGCTACGGTAAGTACGAATTTTCTCAAGCGAAGTATGATTTACCTACTTAGCACCACTTTTTTTACTTTAAGCAACATTTGGGTGAAAAAAATTATGACATAAATTTAAACCCGTACTTGAGGTAAGCCTAAAAAGATTGTTAAAAGCGTAAAAGAGATTAATCCAAAAAGGAAATGTCATGTTTTTGACTTATCTTTTAAAAGAAGATGAGATTTATTCTTTTTGTTTACTTTATAAATATATAAAATTTATAAGAAAAAACTTGTTTCTTTACTTGCCGTAGCTGCCGTAGCTTAGTTCAAGGACTCTCTAAACTGCAACACCAGCGCACTACCATTAGGCCACTTTGTTTTTAAATTCAAAAATATATTAACAATCTAAGAATGCTTTTGGATAAATTCAAGAATAAAATTCCTGATTTTATAATGTGTTTTTTCTTTCTGTGTACTAACTTTTGACTATAAAAAAACTAAAATACACATAAAATAAGTCTTGCAAAGAAGATAAATAATCAAAAAATTGTTTGAGGAAAACAAAATTTAAAAAATTTTCCAATACACATTTTCTATATCTTATAATAATTTCTGTTTATTCGGCTTTAAAGTTCATTATTGAAATTCTGATAGCTAAGAATGACAATTTTCATTAAAAATTAAATAATTTCGATATTAGCAGAAGCAGTGCATTTTCGGATCCATCTACGATATCTCGTTAGCACTTCTTCTATTCGTTGCTACTGAAGGTTGAATGTTAGTTTGTTCAATTTAGACAAACTTTCACTAGAAATAAAATGCTGGAATTATATTCGTATTCTATACTGTTAAGACCGAACTAAACCCAAATGCAACCCTATGTTTTCTTATTTTCATTCTATTTGCACTTATCATTAGTTTTTTCTATTATGAATTTTTTTTTATTTATTTTGGCCATCCAGCATTGTGGCAAAGAGTACACTTCAGTAGTAGGCCTAATGATGGCTAAGCTTTCGGTAAAGATCCCGTCTTATCCAGTTCTTAGAAACTCTGTTTAGTTAAAATCAGTAAATCTACTCATCGACTTTCTCCCAAGCTTATATTATCTTAAATATTTTTTATTTTTTAATTGTTTGATAAAAGTATTAAATTTTTACTACAAAAATTTTAAATGTTTTTAATTGTGGGCCAAATAATTCAGAAACCATGAGGATCTTATAAATATAATAGTTACTTCACTTAAACATAGTTTTATTGTTAGTTTTTTGGTAGATTTTTTTGATAAAACTAATTAATTTATTCCAGAGCTATAATATAGTCGTTGGGAGAGCCCCTTCAAAAATTTCAAATTTTAGAAACACAAATTAGAAACGTATCCATATATATAACTTCAAATTTTAAATGTTTTTTACTTAGTGGACCATAGCCCCTCAGAATATATGTATATGAAATTTTGCTTGTTGCAAGGTGTTATGTATAAATTCGAGACAAATTTTATGTTATATTTAACAGAGGGCCAATCCTCTCTTGATGACAATAAAAATAAAATGTTTACTTTAACACATCACATTAGTCCTTTCAAGGAAGCGATTTTCTATAATCACACGGCTATACTCAACATATGCTTTTAAAGCCTAAAAGTTTTCTGGCATTTCCACTGTCAGTGGTCAACCTTATACTTTATTTCATAGATGGAGCCTTTTCCTTCTTATGACATATGTGACAAAAGCAACTGACAAAAACTTAAAATCGCCTAGAATTTTTGTTTTGGCCTGCGTCAGGATTGTCAAAGATATGCGCAAACAATGCCAAACACAAAATAGGGCTTTTGCTCTTAAATGCTCATGGCTCTCTTTCAGCATCTCTATGTACCAATTCAGACTCCGAAAGTTAAAGAAAAATACTAAAGCTTGTTGTTGGTTACAAACGGTTGTCAATGAAGCACGTAAAGATTAGTTGGAACGCAAAAATGTACGGGTATAAAAAAAGATTAAACAACACCAGAAATGTACACATATAGAAAAGAAAAGAAGAACAGGTACACAGAAATGTATGTTAAAAGTTATGAACAAAATTTTATGAAATCAAAGTGAAAGTGAATGCAATTAAAAATAAAAGTTAATAAAACAAGGATAACAAAAGTGTATAACAAAATCGTCATTAATAATAAAAAATAATAATAAAATAAAAACATAATTCAAATTTAAAAATAGCAAATCAAAAGATATATTAAAAGCAGATATGTTGATGAAAATATTTATATAATCTTTGTTTAAAGATTATAGTCATTTTCTCCCACAAATATTTCAATACCTTTAACCAAAACAGCTAATCTGATTGCTTTCTGACAGAGATTATATTTCCTGTCTAAAGTCGTTTCTAATTTTATTAAACAAATACTGCTTATCGCAAGTGTTCGCTTATTTTATAAGTCCTTTGGAGAATAAATGCAAAATAATTGCATTGAAATAATGTATAAAAGTTTTCCAAATGAGGTTATCTGTGTTTGACCAAATTGCATGGTATTTGCATTAAGAGGATGAAACAAACTTCTATACATACACAGACATATGTAAATGTGCACAGATAAAAGGCTGAGTACAAATCGTTCGAATACAATTAAAACCAGAATTGTAAAAAAAAAGCAAAATGAATACTGACACTCATACAAACATGAGGGCATGCATGGATATTTGGCTGGAGGAAAGCACATTTGTATAGATATTAATGTATGGATGTGTGGGTATAAATAAATTATGCTTGTCTAATTTCAAGTCCAAAGTAGCTAACAAAGGTAATCCAATATTCCTAGGTTTTTACCAAATTATGTTTTTTTAACAATAAATTAAATTATTTAAAGGATTTACTTATTTCTTTATGTCTAAAGAAACGGCAAATTTGCCTTTCAAGAAAATCTTTCCATAAATTTAATGCATTCAGAGGTCGAAAATTTTATATGTAAAATTAAACTTAGAAAGAAATTTATAGTCAAATTTCTTTGAGTTGAGATATCAGGAAATAAAAGAATACTATTTAAGGATCCTAGTGTTACTTGGTATATTTGAATAACAGATGTATCGTGGACGGAGCTTAACTCTAAGATCTCGTAATTATTTATTATTGGGTGCTTACTTCCTAGAATGCAGGGAAGGGGGTGCTGGAGAGCAAATATAGAAATATATTCACATGTAATAGAGTTACTTGGTGGGACAGATGTAGTTAATACCCCGGAAATATTTGATAGCATTAACTGGGTGGCTAATATCATTGAAAACTTATAAGTTGTTATATCACCACGGTACTGCACTTAAGATGCTTCAGCAACTGTGGGTGGAATTAACAGCAATAATTTAATTAAACATTCATCGTACGCTGTGAAGAACGTTTTTGAAACAAAACGGGGCTTTTTATAAAATAACAATATGTTCAAGACAATTTGCATTTTTTTCCTAAAATAACTAACAGATAATTTTTAATAGGGACACAAACAAAACACTTATAACTTAAATTTTTTTTTCATTACAATTTTACCAAACCTTGTATTGAAACTCCCTTAGGGCGTGGAGACAGGGAGTAAGTATGTTTTAGGAATATGTTTGAGAGGGAAACTATTGGAGGTCTGTAATACATCTTTTTTCCTCTAAAAGCAACTTTGGGGAATTTGTAGGGGTTTATACCCCTTTTGATGAATGGGAGACGGTCTTACATTGCAAATTGTACGGGGCAACTCCGGGGCAGTTATAAAGGTTTTTATGAACAATTTTAAGGGAAATAAAAAGATATAGTCTTGAAATTTAGCTTATATATTGGTCACATATCGTGCAACTTTGATGGATTTCATTAGAGATTTGGTCGCAGATATTTCGGATAGTTTGATATGACTTACAGTTCTATACAACATCGGGGGGCACCGACAGACATGTATCGCTATATCGACTTCCCTATCTATAAGGACCAAGAAAATATGTACTTTGTGGGGTCGCAGATAAATGTTAGAGAAATTAGAAACGAAATGACCAACTTTTATATACCCTTTGAATTATGTGTAGGGTATAAAAATAAATCATAACAAAAAAAAATATAATTAAAGAAGGCTTTATATACTCTTATGCGAATTTATTTAAATAAACCTTTTTTAAATTTCAAATATGTTTATGAATATTCAGTATATTTCTTTATGTACCTTTATGCTAGGACCAAATAAATCATCATTTCGAATCGAAATTTTAAAATCTTATTAGAATTCCTATTCTTAAAACATTGACAACTCGATTTAGTAAATTTGGATCCGAATCGAATGCTACGATTTAGTCCCTGAATATCGTACTAAGTTAAAATTCCATTACAAAAATCTACGTACTAGTGGGTAGCTTAAATTGAGTGCGGCTGGTTGCAGTCTGGGTTAATTTAATTTAGATAAATGCAACAATAACAACAGCGCTTAAACACACAATTGTTTGTAATAGTATTAATTGAATTTTTCATATATGTTTATCAAACATTCGCTTTTATTCCTGTTATTTTCAGCTGTTGTGCATTTGTTCCACACGTTTCGTCTAAAAATAGATTTTGAGAAAAAATACTTTGCAAAATGTGAACATCAGGTTTCATAAAAAGCTTAAACTAATAAAAATATGGTAAGACGAAATCAAAAGTTATGACGGTTTATAAGTTTACTTAACAGGATGTCCCATACAAACTCCTAAAATTAAAACCAAGAATTTTATTCTTGAAATAATCCAAAATCCTAGAGCTAGCGCGCTTGTGCTGCAGTGCAGTGGGTCGAATCTCAGCTACGATAAGTACAAAAAATGAAATTTTTAAATTATAAATTTTAAGTCTCTATAAAATAAAAATAAAATACAAAACTCTTCTTCTTTACTAAAGCTCCATAAGTCAAAAAATAAGACATTTAATTTTTGGATTAATCCCGTTTACGCTTAAATCACATTATTTTTGGCTTACATCAAGTACGGTTCCGAAATTATATTAATCCTCTTTTGGCTTATTTGCTGCTTATAGTAAGAAATTGGTACTAGAAAAATCGTACTAGAGAAATCATACTTGGGGTAAGAAATGACGTACTTGGTGTAAGAAAACCCGTACTCAGTAAAGCTTACTCAGTTTATTTTTTGTGTGACTGCTTTTAAGTTTCTAGGAGACACCCTGCTGTCTTACGGTACGATACATGGTGTTTTCAACCCCTATTATACTCGCTTCTTATAAAAAATTTTTTTATCTGCTTTCAGACAAACCGTTGTTTCCTATAATATAATTTTTACTTTTATAATCACTTTTGCTTTTAATTAAGAATATTATTAATATCAGGGAAAAATGCATTTTCATTTTCATAATACATATCGCCGGCCTAGAGTGTTAGCCTGCTTAATCTATTGCTTAACTCAAAAATTTTTTAATACCGTCCGAAAGAGAAAATAACACAGCATTCTGATTTTACAATTTCGTTTATAGGACCGATTGTAGAAAAACAAATTATTGACTCAGTTAAATGCTTGACTGATTTGGGTCCTATAAACAAATTCGTAAAATCAGATATACAATTTTTTTCTGAACAAATTTATTTGAAAAAAAATGCCTACTATTTTCAGTAAAAAAATTATTTCTATTGAGCAAAACAATTTTTTGATCTTTTGTTTATTTTGTTTGACGTAAAAATCAGATAACAATAGGTGTGTTCGTTTACAGAAAATTATCACTAATTTTTGATAATTATTACTAGTAAGTGTTCACGTACACAAAAAGATAGCAACTAGAGAGCCAAAAAAGAGCGTAATATGTTTAGAAACAAAAATGTTTCTGATAATTTCTACTAGTGAAAATTTTATTATCAGAAATTATTTAAACAGTCTGTCTGTCATTGTGCTTTGAAAAAAATTTAATAGCCTGTTTCACGATGTCGAAAGAATGCTTTCGTTCGCATTCTAGACGAAAGAAAACTTATTTGGGTTTCACCAAAGTATACTTTAAGCGAACGTTTACTCGAAAGACAAGTCGAACGAAAACGTAAGCGTTTTCATAAAAAATTGGGTTTTCCTATGTCGAACGCAAGCTAAATATGCGAACGTAAATGTCAAAATCAGTCACTTGGAATTTTGCTTTCGAGTGGCATAAAAGTTTGCGGTTTTTAGTGTAAATTAAAGTCCAATCTCTTTTCTTGTATTTTTGTTTCCTGATTTTCTGGTGTAAATGTTTCTGGCGCGCTTAATACATATTCAAGAAGTACTGTTAGAAACACACGATTGTAAACGAATGTTGTGCATATGTATATAATTTGAAGATAACCTGCAAATGCTTTTGATAATGTTTACATTCCATTTTCATTTTATTTTTCTTATTAAATATATTATTTTCCCCTTTTTCAAAATCAAAAATTTTACGCTTATACATTGGATATATAGTTCATAGATAAATTCTAATATATTTTTATTTTATAAATGAATTAAAACCATAAAAAACTATAGGCTAAATGAATGACAAATTCTTTCTATATGTCGTCATTATTGCATAGCTATGTGTATATTTTGTAAACAAATATGTTTAAAAAAACAATGATCCAAAATTCTGGTTAAATATACATACAAAATTTAAAAAAAAAAATTACTTCTTGATTATAAAAACAAAACATATCAAAAGATATTGGTTGTCTTAAAACCATTTATTTAAAAATATGCAAAATGAAACTTATATTGTTATACAATGATTTACCTTTAGTAGGAAATTCATCTTTGTTGAATCTTATGATACTTAAGAAAGAAGTCCCCTTAATAATAAATTTTTTCTAATAAGTAATAATTTCCTAAAAAAATTAAGCACTGGCTGCGACATTTTTGTAGCTAAGCCATGGTATTAATATCCCAAAAACCTAGGACTTGTTAATATTATCTTATGTTAATTTTAACATTAAAAATTTACACATTATTGAAAATGATTTTTTCCCTGTCCCTTAGTGCTTTACAATTTAAGAATGCCTAGCATCACTGCTTTATGTATTAAAATTTGACTAATTATGAAAGTAATTGCCTACCGTTGGGAGGCAAAAAAATTTGTTACGTAAATAGACACTATTACAAAACTTATAGCAAAAAAATAAATTAATAATTTTTAATCCACACCCTAAAGGGAAAAACAAATTTATAAATTTAAAATAGATTTGAAGTATTGATTTTAATAAAAATTTCGTTTAACAAACCTATTGCAAATTCAAAAATTATTTATGCATATGCCCCAAAGTATGTAAGCATTTTATTATTTTTATTTTTCTCTGTCGATTACAAGCCCGTAAGTAAAGGCGAACGAAAGCTGTCGAAATAGTGAAACCCAAATTGACTCGAAAGTGAGTGACTAGCGTTCTTTCGTACAGGTTTTCGTTCGACATCGTGAAACAGGGTATAAGTTTTAAATTTTAATAAGTTTACAATAACAAAATACATTTGCTTGCAAGTTTTGACTGTGAAAGTGTTCATTTACTTTTAAATATTTTTGAGAGCAATTTTGAAAATATTTCTTTTTACTCTCTCGTTGCTAGTATTTACTGGAAAGTTATTGAACACAACTAATTTAATAAGGTCTAAAAAAACATTGCCTGAAAAAAATTAATATTTAAAAACAAATTTTTATATGATTGAAAATTTGGGAAGTTTTTTCTGTGAGACTAAACGCTAGCAATAACTATCGAAAACTATTAATAATTTTCTGTAAATGAACACACCTTATTATACTATTAAATCCTTACCATTCTGCTGCTTGTCACAGAGGTTTAAATTCAATGAGATAGAATACCCAATAAAAACTAAAAGCAAACAAGAAGCACGGGTACTAAGTACTAAGGAAGAAAAAGAAAAGAGCAAAATTACAGAAAGAAACAAAAAAATTCAGAACCTGGACAATAATAATATGACTGAAAAAAAGAAATAAATATTCTGGCCAAGAACAAAAAATCCCACAAAGAAAGTCAAAAGTTTCCAAATCTCCACGAAATTGAAAGGAAGGTTATTGATAGAAAGTTAAAGAATCTTCAATATTTAAAAAAATCACTTCCTGCAGATAATCTTTCGTATTACGACCTAATGATTAAAACATCACGTAGATATGTAATTTTAATATTTTACATATAAGGCTTAAAATATAAATCACATATTAGGGAGAAAAAGACTTCAGTTGTAACCTTTTCTTTTTGTCTTGGAAGGAAAATAATCATTGTGATTATTTACATCTTAAAGACTTCGTTCTTAAGTTCATTTCTTAATTATTAGTTATAGTCATGAAACAAAATACCACCCCCATGTTTGGACTAACTTAAAAAGTAAACAAGTAAGAGCGCTATATTTGGCTGTACCTAATTTTATATACCCTTCACATTGGGTTTTTTTACCCAGTCACCTGATCTAGGCTAGTTGTTTTTTGCCGTGGGCTCCAATTACATAGCTTTTCGAAACGAAAAACTCACATTTGAACAATTGTACAAGTCTATAAGTATGAAATTTTCATTAAATAAAATCTACTTCATATGATTTAGGATTTGTCAGCAATCTTGGAATGTTCGTAAAAAAGTAAACATAACTTGTCAAATGGTGATGAGCAAATTTAGGAAAGCAATCGAAAAGCCTTCTTAAACCATAAGAAACAGTTTTGTAATAAGCTCAATTCCTTGTTTCAGTAAGTTTTTGTTAGTTTAGAAAAAATATATATTGACAACGGTAAGTAATTTGGATGACTTGTTGTTTAAAAAAATGGGACGTGTTATGAAAAAGTGTGTTTTTGGAAATTTTCAAAAACTTTTTTATTAGAATATTTTTTTTTAATAAATCCAAAGCAATAAATTGATTTTGCTAAAATAAAATCGCTTGCCAGAGGGTTGTAAATTCTCATTTCTTTCAAAAACAGTTCGGATGTTTGTCCTGAACTTGCAAAGTATTTTGTGTTAAATAAAAAGGGTTTTGCTTAAAAAATTATTCATAGATTGTAAGACCTAATACATCCTTCACAAAAGAAATTTACAGTTATCAAAGATTTATAAAATCGTTGCGCACGTAATCAAAGAAGACTCAAAAGTGAATTTAACAAATACATAGAAAGTGACTATTAAAAAACAACAAAAATTAGTGCAGTATATGCCTTCACAAATTGATTATTGATATGTTCGAAATATGATTTTCATACAAACTTAATCCAAAATGAGTCAGGCACGAAGCACATAAGGGACTCGCTTATAAAAGGCTAGGCTATCAATTCTACACTCAAAAAAGTATTTATGTAAAATCTACTGGAGATAGTTTTTAAAATCACTAGATATTCAATTAAAACCCCTCTACTAAATATTCATAAAAATCAACAAAATTTTTCATTCAAATTCAGACATCAAAAAATTAACTTACATATTCGTCTTAAATTAACTAGATTTTCTGTTATTTACAGCTAAACACAAAGTGTCGGAAAAAATTAACAAAATTAAATATTAATAAATAAAACAACTGACAAAACTAACTGCAACCGAAAATGAGTATTTTTGTGCAGTTGAAGCTTTGAATAACTCTTCAAACTAGTTAAAAACAAATATTTTATTGAAATTTACCTGTTTTTTAATTAAAAAACAACTTTACGGATTACTTCCTAAATAACTTACAGTTAGTTACTGTAATAATTTTTTTAGTGTACCTACAACATATTTATTTATGCCTCAAAAATTAAAGGCATTGGCGATTGTTTTAAGCATAGAGAGAAGTCAAAAATGACTAGAATATGATGTAAATTGTAACATTTCGAATGTACACACAATACAATAAGATTTGTACATTACGTATACGACCCTGTGTAAATAGAACAAGCAGGAGCGCTATATCCAGCTGTGCGAAATCTTATAAAACTATTTTTGATTGTATACCCAATCATCAGACCAGTTAAAAAGTTTTCAAAACATTTATATTATAATTAACTACTTTGTGGCTGATTTCAAATCGACTTCCCTTATAGTTTTTACAGTAGAAAACTTTTCAAGCGTCAAACTATTAAAAATCTTCCTAGACAGAATATTTATCAAAAATAGCACGGATACTTTGAATATATCAAGGAGAAAAGGTGGAAGATCCCTACAATTGTAAAAATTTTCTAAAATTTTTCATATGCTATATCTTGGATACTACTTTCGGCTTCAAATCTGCCATGAAACAGGGCGTGCAGACACCTCTATAGAATCGAAACGTTACTTTAAAATTTTCGATACGCTTTATCCTAATGGTAAAAGTTTTTTTAAATTTCGATTTCAAAAACTAGTATAGATACGACTTTAAGACCGCCACAAAGTATTTTTTGTAATATTTTTCTGACCATTTAATTTAATATTATAATGGTCATATCATACTGGTGAGAAACTGTTAAAATTAAATTTTCGTATATAATTTTAATGCTCTTTTAGACGTAAATTGATCGACTTTTTAACAAGAAAAATAAACAACATCTTCTATTAGGGAAAGTTTCGCGGGGTATCCCCTGTAAAAAATCTTAACATTTTTTCGGTTTTTACTTAAGCTTTTGAGATACGTGAAAATGGATTTAATTAAGGAATTAGTCGTCAATTAGATATTTTAAGAATAGCTCTTGACAGGAGTTCTTCTGGTAAGCTACGGCGAAAACAACTTTCGACATGCTGGTCATGTGAAACTGACAATTTATAATTTCAATTGATTTTGATTTCGAGATGGATATAATAATGCCATATCTTCACATAATCTGCTGAAAAAGGTATTTATTATTCTTATTACCTTTAGAAAGGCTTTTACTACAAAAATAAACTATTTAATATATAAATAAGAATATTGCGTTGATATAATGTTCAAAAATTGTCCTTTACCCATATGAGCTAATAAAAATCGAAACTAATGGATCATAATCACTTTTTTACTTTCTCACACTGTTTATTAAAAGAGGCATAATTTTCTTAAATATAAAAACAACATCAGTTCTTTCTGTGAAAAATACATAACAGCTTTTATACTTCATTTATTGAAAAGGCTAAAAAAAAGTTTAGTATAAAGAGAAAAATTACTTTATTAAATAATTTTCAGACCGCTACCTTTGTTGCGTATATGTTTACATAGGAACGTATGTAATAGTACAATGTTTAACGTTTTCATTCAAATTGATTTTTAACGAAAAACAGCTACTTCTGTCCCAGTAAATGTTTTTATTACGACAAATCGAACGAAAATTAATTTTGTATAAAATGTAAGCATTTCAATACAAGTTTACGTTCCAGAACACAAATGTTAAAATCAGTCATGTTTGAATTATTTGCAAAAATAAAGGAAAAAAAAAAAGAAAGTATTAGTCAGTCAAGATTGAATATAATACTTTACATCACAATTTATTTAATATGAAGTTTTAACATATTTTAAAAATAGAGCAGGCTTAGGGGATTTTCAGTAGCGGATTTTTAATAAAAACAATGGTAAATTGTAAACCAACTATTGACAAATTCTGTAAAGTATTTTTTTTTTGTAAAAGTTATTCCAGCTAGATTGGATGCCGTTGTCGATATTTATTCGCATCTTGCGCGATTAAATCTTATTTTCGTAAGTAGGACTTGTTCAAAACCAATGGCAGATTATGAGATGATCATAATAAAATTAATTTTAACAATTTGTATAACAAATATTCGGTATATGCATAGGTTGACTATTCGCAGTGATTTTTCATTGGTGAAATGTTTTCTTAAAAAAATTTGCATAGAAAAAAAACTTTGACTATAAATTAGTCCAGCATTTACACACAAAATTACCCAGCTGATTTAAAAAAGTCTGCTTGTCAAGAAAGACTATTTCGCGACTCGTTTTTTAATCGCCGGACGATTGCTGCAATAAAAAAATGTTCGGCTCCTATGATTGATAATCTATATTGGTGATTGCGATCATCGCGCATGTGTTTTTTGCAGTCATTGGAAGCCAACGTTTGTATTGAAATTTTAAAAACCAAATTTTTCAGGAATATTTTGACACTGTTTGATCGAACGTTGCTTATGTAATCTTACAATTGTCGTTTTAACATTCTAACGGCTGTAAAGGGTTTGTTGCTATTTACCAACAATCGTATTTTACTTTTCTTAGTGATACTGCAAATTTTTTTGCTGTATCAACTTAAGGCATATTTGAGTTGAGCGACTTTAATTTTATGTTCAGGTTTGATCAGTTCAGTCGTTGGTAGAAGACAAAAAAAAAGTTTATTGAAAGTTTCTTTAATAAACAGTGTTTTTAAGATATAAAAGTTTCAGGTGCTATCAACTCAAAAAAATAATACTAAAAACCCTGGTCCTCTTTTAATATTTTTTTAATTTAAGCCACAAACTTGAAGGAGGAAGCAAAATATCCTTAAAGATTAAGTTGTTTCCTCTGACAGTTATAAAGAACGAATATTCGATGACTTGTGTTAAAAAAGTGAACAAGTAAGTGCTAAAGTTAATATAGTATAGGTATTTTTAAAAACTTAAACATAATTAAAGTGGTTTTAAATCGCTGGTTGATTCATGTATCTTCAACCTGTACTTTAGAAATAATTTAAGTGCGATCTATCAAACTGAAAGTGGTTTGCAGACTACAAAAACCAAATGGACCCTAGTTCAAAAAAAAAACCAAAAGTGTAGTGATTTTGAAAAAAAAATGGTCCCACTACATATACACCAATTTTTAAAAATATAGTAATATTCGAAAGAGTAATATTTGAAAATATGAGTGGATCATTAAAAATTTTAAAAAGCTTCGTTCCTTTGCCAAATATCGCACTTATGCTTAGTTTTGTTAAAACGTGTGACAAAGTCCAACCTGTAGTTTGAATAAAAAAAAAATCGGTTACTTAGGCAGTTAGATAAAGAGGTGGATCTTATCCCATAATTTTAAGTGAAATAAATATCTGCACAAACGCACAATATGTATGTGTGTACATATAAATTATAAAATTGTTTTAATATCTTAAAAATTAAAATGACCAACTGCTTTTCGTTCGATTAAGTTTTCTTTCGACATCGTTGGGCTGACTTTTAGAGCTACATAAATCCTTTTTTATTTATTAGGAGTATGCTCAAAGTGAATGTACAAAAAAATTTTGTTTTATTTTTAATTTTACGCTTAAATATAAAATTCAATTGCATTATAAATGTTAAAATGAGAATTTTTTTTCCAATATATAATTAAAAGTTTTCTATTAGATTATTAGTTGTTTAAACAGATACCCTTAAATCCTTTTTACTACTCAATGCAAAACAAGTAAACGTTTAAAAAGAAATTAGGCAAACATTTTCTTTTGAATATCTATTCTATAAATATAATAGTAAATGGAAATAGGAAAAAAACTTGCACCGGAAGTTTCAGAAACCAACACTTACATATATAAAATAATTATAATCATATCACCACAACATAAATGAACAGCGAATATCACACATACATACACACACACACATACGTTTAATACAAAAGCGATGCCATTTAATATTTTACTTAATACACAAACTTGGCATGTTATCTCGTTTTTATATTAATGTCCTACATCCTAATGCTTGTGTTCATTTTTTTTACATTTTGCACTTTTAAAAAAGTTCTTAACGCAATTAAGCACTTAAGTGAAGGTTTTTTCATCTATTTTGTTTTGCTTCATTATTATTTCTTAATTCTATTTGGTCTTTAAGCAGTAAGAACAATACACATATATGCTTAAAATAAATACGAATTTTTATTGTACGTCCAGTTGCCTTGGAGATAAATTTTAAAAAATTTCAAAAAAAAAACTTCGAAATGCAACAAAACTATCTCACTAATCAAAAGTTTATCATCTAACTACCACTAAAGTAGAGAACATAAAAACTTAGTTAATTTTTAGCAAATATGTAATCTATTGTAGATAATTTTATTTTTATTTATATTTTTTTTTTCTAAGACTTGCCCAATTTCCATTTTAGCCCATCTCTGGATATATGTACCTTCTAAATGAATTTCTCCCCGAAAGTTTTACTTTTTATAGGAACTCACATATTAATATCGTCGAATTTTAAATGTATTTTTTCAATTTTTAAATCAATACACACAAAAAACTACAAAAAAAATTTTTCAAACAAATTCTTGTTCAAAATAATTTATTTCTTTAGTCAATTTATTTAATAGTCTCTAATAATATTTTTATTTAATTTTTAAATCAAACAAAATTTTCGCCTAGACAAATAAAATATTTAACCAGTTCAGCAAAATTTTTTAACACAAACTAAAATTCTTGCAAAATTGTTTGTCTAAATTTACAACTTTCGTTGTAGGTCCTCAGCCAGACAAAATATTTACTGATTCTCTGAAATTTGTTACTGATTCTACAACTCAGTTTTTTCTGTGTAAGATATATTCTTCTGTAGCTTTAGTAACAAAAATAATAAACGTTGATTATTAACGCTACACATTTAAATGCCATTTAAATCAATAAAAACCTCTTAAAGAAAAATGCTTGAATAAATAATGTTTCTTTCCACTTACAGTAATAAAACAATGAGAGAGAGTGGTGAATGCGAAAACATTAAGCAAATACATTATTAACAATAGCAACAACAAATAACAAGCAATCAAGAAGCAACAAAGCAAAACAGCAACAATGGAAATATTTACCAGTTAAAACTTGTGTAAATTTTTCTAGACATCCACACATACTTACATACTTATGTATTAAAACATATAAATCAAAAAGTAAATATTAACAAAATGCTTAAAACTGTTGGCATTCAAGCGGCCTACAGTTTAGTTATTGTATTATTCATGACGTTTTATGCAACACCCGTCAAATGTAAACGAAGAGAAATGATGGCCGGCCGCTTAGAAAATGTTACACAGACAATATCAAAGATATTAAAAGGTTACGATATACGATTAAGGCCAAATTTTGGAGGTAAAATTTTTTTTATTAAAAATTGATTTTTTTCATTTTAGATTTTGTTTAATAAATTGTTTACTCACAGCTGATCCTTTACATGTTGGCATGGATTTAACAATTGCAAGTTTTGACGCAATATCGGAAGTAAATATGGTGGGTATGAGCTTTATATTGATTTGCGTATTACGAATAATTATTCACAGTAGATTTTCTGAAAAAAAAAATTGATTATTACAATCATCCCATTTTGTTATTTACCCACCACATATGTACGTGATTAGATCCAGAGCAACTTCCGGATTCGACGAAAGCATGCCCGTTTGTTTGTTCAGCTGGATGTGATTGTATTTTTGTTCTTAAAGTACAGGTCACAATTTCAAAAACTTTTATTTAGGTGACATGTAACTTGTTAAGACTGTTACGTTGCGCAATTAAATCGTGCACAAATATTTGCTGAAATATTCTTATGCTATTTAAATGCTAAAATATACCAAATTTCTAGGACTGGATAGCATTTCACACGATTTATTAACAATAGTTCTCAGGGTAATCATCTCACTCTTATTTCCTGTAAATTGCAGGTTCCGACAAAAAATTAATTTTCCATCCAAATTAGTTGAAGAGTTTGTAGTTAATATTCCTCAAGGAAGGGAGTCTAACGTTTTGCTTATGTTCTTAATAAAAGATTATCAAATACAATGGTACCCCGTCTATGAATGAAGCATGCTAAAAACCGCAAGTGCAGCTTTAAGTATTATTTCAATGAAATACTTAATACGAAAGTGTTTTATAAAAATAAAAGAGGCAAATTTGCGTAATTTTTTATACAATTCCAATCCAAAATCTTTAAATTTATTTTTTATAATGTACAAAATATGAAAAAAACCTTTTTATTTTTCAGAATATCGCAAAACCAAAGCTACTAAAAACTACTAGAAAGGTTAAATAAGTATTTTTTGTTAATTTATTTGGCTTCTGCCTTGGCTTACTCGGGATCAATTGATTTTTATTTCTTAAATAAAAATCCCAATATAATGCAGAAAAGTACCAAAAACACCAGAAAAGTGTTTTATCCACTTTGCTAACTTTCGATTTCAATTTAAATAATGGAGAGCCACTATCTTATCTTAAAAAAGTACATTCTGATCTTTTTATTGGTTTTTGGCCTTAATCTTGGTATTTCAGGGTTCAGAGTTTTCTTTTAGCATTTAAATGGCATTCGACCTCAATCTTGGTGAATAGTCGCTAATGTCATATTTGTAGACTCACTATTTCAAAAAACTTTGTTGACTTCTGGCTTTAATCGGCATCCACGATTCATATTTGTATACTCAAAATCTCAAAAAAATTCAAAATAAGTATAAATTTAATACGTTCATTCTTTACGCTCTATTTTTGTTGGATAAAAAGTTACCAAAATTACCTAAATGATACCAATAAATAATTGTTATCCGATTTTCTGCCCGTAATTTAAACAAAGAGATAACTGCTTGTGCAAACACCTAATAGTTTTTCTTACCCCGTAAGGTAAAACTATATTGAAAATCTTAGTACGCAGAGCACACCTACATACATTATAATATTATCAAAATGTTAGATATCTGTACACACCCAGATAAACTATATTTGTTGAATCAACGTACCAATGCATTTTTCGTATGAAAATCTTTTTTTTTTTAAATATTATAACTTTTTGCAAAATTTATTTATTTTAATAAAAAATTTATATATTTGAAATAGAATTGGGAGTACTATTATATTTTATAAATTATTTTTCTTAATTGTTTTAAGAAATTCAATATTTTTAATTTTAATATAAATCGTAATAATTTTTTATTTTGTCTTAAGATTTTTTTTAAATTTACACTCTACTTTCAAACCCTATACACACATTTTGTGAAGTACGTACTTTTTTTTTGTTAAAATCTTTTTTCGCACCAATTGACGTGTTGGCATGCCTTCGATTAAATTTTGTAGAGTCCCATTTGTAATATTTTGTCATCATCGCTTTTTTCGACCTCCTCCAAACTGTTTTTGTATGATTGTCAAAAAAATTTTAATCGGAAATGATAATAAAAAATCAGACCTACCGTTTAACCAAGTAAAAGGTTGTCAATTGAAAAAATTAATTTTTTTGTTGTTTGCTATTTATTAATAAACAAACAAACACGAAACCTTAAAACTTAACGGAAAAAAAATTTTGCAAATATTTCAAAATATACCCTCATTGAGGTACATAAAAGCAACAACTTCAATATTTTTTATTTTTACACACATTCCTACACACAAACTTTTATGTTTGTATTTTGGCTTCTTTATCAAAATGAAGAGGAAGTTGCTTAAATAATGTTTTCCTTTTCAATAGCGTTTGGAGGCAAATAGCAAAAAACAAAATTAAAATCAGAGTATAAATATGTAGAAACCTGTTTACTATAGACGAGTATAATTACAAGTTGATTTTGTTGTTTTTTTTTCTATCGAAGGATTACACAATTACAATGTATTTGAATCAGTATTGGCGTGATGAACGATTGGCATTTAATGCTTATGGCCCTTATTATGATGATGACGCCGACGATGATGGTGTCAATGATGTTCTTACATTGTCGGGAGATTTTGCTGAAAAGATATGGGTACCGGATACGTTTTTTGCAAATGACAAAAACAGGTGAGTAATTTGATTTTGTCAAAACAAAATTTGATTAACTTATCAGACATAATAAAAAGCCTTTTGAAGAGATATTTGGACTTTACTTTTTTATTATCTTAAACAAAAAATTTTTAGAAAAAGATGTAAAAATAAATTTTAAGTTTCAAAAATCCTTTGTTTTCTTTAATTTAGCTTTTTGCACGATGTTACGGAACGTAATAAATTGGTACGCCTGGGCGGTGATGGCTTCGTTACCTATGGCATGCGCTTCACAACAACTTTAGCCTGTATGATGGATTTGCATTACTATCCACTAGATTCACAAAATTGCACGGTGGAAATTGAAAGTTGTAAGATAACAACAAACTGTCAAATTATTATTATTATTTTCAAAATAAAATTTCATACTTTTTGCAGACGGCTACACCGTTAGTGATGTTGTAATGTATTGGAAACCTACACCGGTGCGGGGTGTAGAAGATGCCGAACTGCCGCAGTTTACTATAATTGGTTACGAGACCAACGATCGCAAGGAACGCTTAGCAACTGGCGTCTATCAACGGCTGTCGTTATCATTTAAGCTTCAGCGAAATATTGGTTATTTTATTTTCCAAACATATCTTCCGAGCATTTTGATCGTAATGCTGTCATGGGTTTCATTTTGGATCAATCACGAAGCAACTAGTGCTCGTGTTGCATTGGGTGAGTATTTTACGGGCTTTTAGGAAATTATACTCTTAATCGGGGTTGATTTTGTTTGAGAAAGCAATTAGTTAGTTTTAGGGTTTTTGGTTTTTGGTCGAATAAACAATTAAGGTTTTTTGAAAATTCGATTAACTTGAATTTTTTAAATTTAAAATAGTTTTTTTTTAAAGTTTATATAGTGTTCTTTAAAATTAATTTTTTTTCGGATAATCCACTGAATATATAAAAGTGCGACCTTTTTTTTATATTTGGGCCGATAAAAAATTAAATATTTCTTAAAAATCCTCTTCTCTAGTAAAGCACATACCATATAGAACATATTGAAGGATCGAAATAACTAGTAGGATATTGCAAACCTATAACAATTTCTTTTAAATTGTTTAAATAGATTTTGTGTTTTTCGAATTAACGCTGTCTCGACAAAATATTAGGTTTTAAAAGTTAGTCGGAAATTGCGCCCATTGTTTACCTAAGACAGCAATAAATTGCAAAATAATTTTAATGCTGACCTTCATGATTTTACTTAGAAAAAGAAAAAAATGTTAATTAATTTTAATATTTAAGACAAGAGAAACAACCAAATTTATTATCAATGATAATTCCTTTTTCAGTGAGCCAAACTCTATCCTTGTTATTTTTCCCCCATTCGACACGGTTAAAGTGTCGCTTGTTGAATCTCAAAAACAAACCCGCCCAATACATTTTATGTGCTGTCATTGAACCGATCCAATCTCAATTACACAATAAGTACTGCAATTTTCGTTATCCTTACGCCCCCGCATTATGACTGCAGTCGACTACAACGCTAAGCACATGTACTGCGTCTTCCGCCTATGAAGCCGTAGAGGTCGCAACTTATATGATTTCATGTCTGAAATAGGACTGAACGTAATTTCAAGTGGACAACCAACTAATTAAAAACAAACCCGAACGTCATTGATTTTATGGTAAGGAAAGGAATATCCCCGGTTCTTTTTAGAATTCAGACTTCGTTTGATCTAACTTTAGACCACGCCCACAATAATCAGTATTAGCAGACTTTCAAAATTAGCTTAAATATGAAAAAAATTTGAGTACCGGTTCTTTTAATAAGCCGTTGAAAAATTGAAAACTGTTTCAGTAATCTAAATAAACAAAAGTACCCTCAAAAAATTATATATGTAAAATCAACTTCAAATGCACTCAAAATAACTGGGCGCAAATTACGGCATTTGTTTTGAATCGAAATTCTACTCGATCGGTCGAGTTGTCAATGCTTTTAATATAGAAAATCGAATAAGATTTTTTAAATTTCGATTTGCATCGAGTGCCGTAGTTTTTCCCCTGGATATTCATTTCAAAACACTTCAACAAGATATTCATTAAAATTAACACAATTATTCATTTACATTCACTAACACAAACTGCTAAAAATAAATAGATTTTTCATCATTAACAACAAAACACAAGGTGTCAGAAAAAAAAATAAATTAATTTAAAGATTACTACAAAATAACTGATAAAATTAACTTCAAATGAAAATCAGTATTTTCATGCAATTGAAGCTTTAAATAACTCTCAAACCAATTTTTCAAAAATAATATATTAAAATTTAACTTTTTTTTCATTGAAAACCAACTTTACAAAATACTTTCAAAATAACTTACAGTCAGTTACTGAATTATTTTTTTCTGTGATAAGTATATGCTTCATCTACCTACCGCCAGACTAGGTACAACAAAGCAAGACCCAGTAGATAGTGGTAGAAACATAGAGCGCCCCAACTTGAAGGTTAATAAATGAAATCCACAAACCATCTCAGAAACTTGCTGAAGTCATTTACGAGTATAATAGAATCACTCGGGGGCACTTAGAAGGTCTGGACTTGACTCCACAAGCAAATTATTCTCTATAGCGATCCTTAAAACACCAGGTATCTCAAAACTACAACTACATTATTTAAGAAAATTCGGGCAGAAAACGACGAAGAAAAGCTCCTGAGTTTTAAAAAAATTTTTAATAAAATGATTTTAGAGCAAAAAAGATATTATTTTTATTTATATTGTCTAATTATGGTTTGAATACTTCCTGCCAATATGGAAAGTTGACTTAGTAAAGATGCTTTCTATGCGCGTGAAAAAGCCTTTGAAGGAATAGTCTTATAAGCCTATAAGGCTGCTACCAATCATGTCGAAATTGTTTGATGAATTGCTTGAAAACAAGCATTCTTCACAGCGTTGCCAAAACTTTGTTACCAAAAATAGCTAAAATTCTGCGGAAAAATGGCTTAAAAATGGCAAAAAAAAAAATGCTAGATCATTTTAGTATAAAGGCTTCAATATATAACCATTAAAACATATAAAGGCTATTTGAGACCATGTGTTACATACATGTGTAGTATTTTCTTGACTAGTAATAACAAAAATATAATTAAAAAGAAGTTATAAAAAACTATTAAAAGAAGAAGATTTTACGTCATCATCAAGCTTGTTATTGTTGTCATCATAACTTTCATTTGTTGCAATCAATCAATTTTGTTGGTAGTTCATATTGATAACAGCATTTGAAGCTTGTTTTTAATTCGTATCTAAATTAAAAAAGTAAATGATGTTAAAAAATAACATGATTTTTTTTATCATAAAATTAACCCAATGGATAGAATTTACTGTATCTAAATGAAGCCGATTTCCAGCTTTTGTTTTTATCAAACTCAATAACAGCATTCAACCTGCATCTCGATAGTTATAAACGTCTGCCCGAAATTCTACAGTATTGTTAGTGCTTGTCCATTTAATTTATTGAATATTGGAATATTGCTCAGCTATTTTTTATTTTTTTTCATCACTTATTTTAAACATATTCAAAATTGGTAAAATACTTTCTTTATTGGCTTTTAAAATGTTTTTGACCGAAAATTAATCAATGTTTTGTAGAGTTTTGATATTATCTGAAAGTCTAAAATAAACAAATATATTACTAGTTAGTTCAGAAATTTATGGAAAACTCTTACTTTTATAAGACCAACTAGAAAGCTTGAACAAAGTTTTGCCATCTTGAGATATTTTTTTTTTGGCAACGCTGATTCTTCATCACAAATTTGATTTTAGAGGACAACACAGTACCATTGAATAAACCCACATGTTAGTACAAGTTAGAAAGAGAGCATAAGAGAATAAGAAAAATTGATTTTAGTTTCTCACTGAAAGGTCTTTAGCTTTCGATAAAGTATGGCATTAAGGCCTGTTGAACAAACAAAAGCTAAACTTGCCTGACAATCTTTTGGACAAGGGCGTAGCCGAATGACAGTTTATGAATAAATGGGGGACCTCTTAAGTTGTTTTTAACCACTTTAGGCTAGCGTAACTGGCTGCATAAAAAGTGGCCCCAATGAAAAATCGCCACAAAATACTAAACGAAAAGTGGCCCCAGTTTAAAATTAAAACTCCCCAATTATATAAGTGAAAAATGGCCCCAAAAAAACAGAGAAAATTTCCCCAAGAGAAAATGTATGTTTGTTGTTTAAAGAATATAAAATATGGCCCCGAATGCTAAAAATAAAAAAATTCCAAAAAAAAAGTAGAATTTGGCCTAAATGAAAAATGACACCAAAGAAATATGACCCTGAAATAAAAATGTTAAATGGTCCCAAAATTGTTTGCCTATTTTTTATTTCTGATACTGAGGTGATTTTTCGTTTTTAAAATTACCCCAAATTTTTAAATTTTTTTGGGGCCGTCTTATATTTTTAAACTTTTTGATACTATGCAATACGAAAAGTAGCCCCAAGACACGAAATAAAAAAAGGTAGTAAAACACTAAATTAAAAATGACTCCAATTTTAACAATGAGTTTTCAAATCTTAAAGCAAAATTATAAAAGTGAGTCCATCCAATGCCAGTCTAAATTTAAGTTCTCAAATTAAAGCACATATAGAATTGAAACTTACACAAATGGAAGGTAAGCAACCCAGATTCATTGGCTTGTTGATATAAATTCTGTGTTACGCCTTGATTGTAAACTTCTGCTCTACAAATCGATTTTGAAACCACTTTGGTAATATAATATACAATAATGCTTCTTATCTGCTTCTAATAAAAAAAAATTCAACGTGGTCAAAATAAAATTCTGCCCATGATAATTGGGGCTTCTCTGTGTATAAAAAATATCAACATATACAAGAATCTGTAACTTCTACTATTAATGGTGAAATCTTTAACTATGTGGATAATGATTAAAAATAGATATAAACAAATTTAAATCCGCTCGTTTGAAATCTCTTATTACATTGCGGACACGCTCGCTTGAAAAAAAGGAAAACTTTTACGCTTAGATGAAACCATTGGAATTCAGTAACTTCGATTTGAGAGCTCTAACTTTTGTCTGGCACTGGCTGGATTAATATTTACCTTTCACTTTTAATATTTGAATACTTACTGTTAGTAAACAAAGGGGAAGACTCAATAATTAAAAATTTTCAAAAATAATGTATTTTTTTTATTTATAATTGTTGTAATAAAATGTGATAGAAGTTTATTTAGGGTTAAACACAATTTTTTTAACAAAATTTATGTTTTTAGCATCATTTGAATAGAATAACATTTGGTAATATTTTCAAACTAATTCATTACTTACAAAACATTTAACCACTTAAGTGAACTGCCTAAGAGTATGCAATACTATGTCACTTTATTACAAAATTTACAATTAAATGGTTGGCAATGCTTGGTATATGGTACCACTTAACAGCGATGCCAACTTAACTATTTTGGAGCTAGATTTAGCTCTTTTTAATTGCTTATAACTCGAAAATTTTCCCTTTTGCTCTTTTTAAAAAAAAGGAGCTAACACAGCTCTTTTCAACTGTGGAAACGGCACGTTTGGCACTTTTTGCATTTTATAGTAAATTTTCCGTTTTTACCCTATTGTTTTGTCTGTGTGGCATTTACGGAACATACAAAACTATTCACTGACAGATGACTTCGATTATATATAACTGAATCAGAAAAACATATCGTTAAACGTAATTTAATACAGTTCATAAAAACTCTAATTTATGAAATTAGGGCAAAGCTTCTAACAAATTTTAGGATGTTAGAATAAATTTCAGCATTTAGCGTAACGAATGTTTTCTTGCAGGATTAAGAAAAATCCTTTATGTGTTAAAAAAGAATTTGAAGGTGATTTTAAAAAAATTGAAGAGCTGTACATTTGCTTAAAAATTCAAAATTGTACCAGTGGAAAAATCCAGATAGAACCGAATAATTTTGGATCGAATTGCATCATTGTTTGTTTTAAAAATATTATCGTATGCATATTCTAATGCTAAAGTGGAAAAAAAAACATTCAGTGCTATAATTTTTTTTAAGAATAAACTCAGAATACGGTTAATAGTTTAATTCATATAAAATATGTTTTACAAAGGTATTTAACCTACGAGTTACCAGCAAGCGTATTTGTAAAAATAAATTCAATTGAAACATAAAAAAATATATAGAAACAAATCTATGGCCGGAAGAAGAAAACGTTACTCTTTTTGAAAATGATTGTTCTTTTTTAACTTAACTTATTTATATGTAAATGTGTATGGTCATATTGTTAATGTTGATAAACAAATGTATCAATTGCTGTTGTAAATTAATTTTGTTTAATAAATACATTAATAGATTTAAAACAAAAAAATCTTCAATTTTTAAATTTAGCTCCTTTTAGCTCTTTTTAACTACCCGGTTGGCTCTTTTTGCCTCTGAATTGTTGGCATCACTGCCACTTAAAGCTTATTCCGTAACTTTCTTTTGAAGGTGCATGTAGGCGTATGATTGATGTTAAACAAAGTTTTTATTGTTCATACGCAAACCAGTTAATTACAATTAGGGGATTTACAAAGTTTCTATTATGTCATATTGCGATATTGTTATAAATTTTCACAACCGAAATTTTGCACATATTATGTGTACATTATGATTACTTTTGTCGGAACCAATATGTTGTTCTTAGGTCTTTTAGTATTCTTAGGGAATAAAAATTATTTGCTGTTGCATCGATCTATCGAAATTAAGCGCATATATTGTCTATAAATAAGATTTTTATTATACTAATTTAAAAATTTTTTTTTTTCATAAATCACTTTTTTTTATATTACTGTTTTCAATATTTAAGTTAAATAAAATCAAAAATTTAAAGATTATGACTAACAAAAGAGTGCAAAAAAACGTTTGGTAAGCAGAAGCTTAAAACAAGGAAACATTTTCAAATAATAAAATTAGTAACGCAAGCTTGCGCACATACAGATCTCAAAATAAAGTTTTAAAAATTAACAATGTAATAAAATATCTTAAAAAGCAAAAAGTTTTCTAATAATATCTCGCTATAAAATTTTGCCGTTTTGTCCAACTAGGGCTGTATACAGCTAAGGCTGTATACTACCATATACTTAAATTAGTTAAATTGGTGATGTTTACAGGCAAATACTTTCTACAGCTCAAAGAACTTGCATAATGAAAATCCGTAGTTGGTTTCAAAAAATATTTATAAGAGATACAAAATAAATAACCTTCAGTCGGAATATATAATAAAAATTTGTTTAAAGAGACGTTAAAATCTACCTAGTGAAATCTTTTTTCACATTTATTACAGGCTCTGATAATAATATTGGCTTCAAAGTAACCCCACATTAAAAAAAATAACCTTTTATTAAAGGCTTTAGTTCTTAAATTTGTAGCTACACACATAGGCTAAAATAGGATTATAAAATTGGCTTTGTATGACAATGTTAATGTTAATTTTTTATTTTGGGTAACTACTTGGCACTCAGTTATTTCATTGCATTTTAAAAAGGGATTTGTCAGTCGGCTATTGAATTAAAGGACAATCTCAAACAAAATAACTATTTATTTGGCTAAAATAAAACTTGTGTTTCTTGATTACAAATATTACTTGCTATCTTTAGTACAAAATAAGCAAAGGTTTTTGTTAGGTATTTAAAGTTTTATTTCATGTTTCGGATATATTATTCTAATACCTTTTTGAATTAACATACACTCAAAAAAGTTGTTATGTAAAATCTACTGGAAATGGTATTTAAAGTAACTGGATATTCATTTAAAAACCCTCCAACTAGATATTCATTAAAATCAACAAAATATTTCTTTCAAATTCAGACATCAAAAAAATAACTTACATATTCGTGTAAAATTAACTAGATTTTCTGTTGTTTAAAGCTTAACACAAAGTATCGGAAAAAAATTAATATAAATAAATATTACCAAAAAATAATTGACAAAATTAACTGCAACGGAAAATCAGTATTTTTGTGCAGTTGGAGCTTTGAATAACTCTTCAAACCAGTTAAAAACAAATACTATATTGAAATTTAACTGTTTTTTAATTTAAAAACAACTTTACGGATTACTTCCTAAATAACTTACAGTCAGTTACTGCAATAATTTTTTAAGTGTATTTAATTGTAAAAATTTAAATTGTCAATGGATGAAAATTGTAAATTACTTTATGCAGATTTTATTTTTATTAGCCAACTACCAACAAAAATAAATATTTTTATTTCCTTTCACAGGTATCACCACTGTTCTTACAATGACTACCATTAGTACCGGTGTACGGAGTTCCTTACCAAGGATATCATATGTTAAAGCCATAGATATTTATCTGGTTATGTGTTTTGTGTTCGTATTTGCTGCCCTCTTAGAATATGCAGCTGTCAATTATACCTACTGGGGTAAAAGAGCTAAAAAGAAAGTAAAAAAGGGTAAAGAGGGTGAAAACAAAAGATCAGGTAAATACAGAACTAAAGCCAAAAATAAATTTTAAGCTTTTTAATAAACATATTTTTAAAGGGAAATTTGATAAATCAGAAACCTGCTCAGCTGCCGAAGATATAATTGAGTTACAAGATGTGCGCATGAGTCCGATACCATCATTGCGCAAAAGTAACTATAACGCAACCTTAAATCAATTGGGTGCCGAATGTTTAGATTTAGCTAAGTTTCCACCGAGTTTTAGAATTGCACGTAACTATGGTACCACAAGTCGTTCAAATTTACGTTATAGGCAGAGAGGTTTGTTAATACAAATTTTATTATTTTATTTTGTTTTTCTATTTTTTTTTTAAATTTTTTTTAGGCAATAAACCTCGTGTCTTGCACGCTTTAAGAAAGGGTGCTTCTGCAATTAAAGCTACCATACCAAAAATTAAGGATGTCAATATTATTGATAAATATTCACGTATGGTGTTTCCTGTTAGCTTCTTAGCCTTTAACTTGGGTTATTGGCTCTTTTATATTTTAGAATGATAGCATATCATGACACTTCACACTTCGAAATAGAGGTCAGGTTGATAAAGAAGAAAAACATCCACAGCAACATCAAAACCAGCAAGAAAAAAATCTAAATATTTAACCTCTCCTCACCCCACTCCTAAGAAGTATATAGTGTGTAGTGTTTAGCAGCAAAAATATGTTTTTGTCCATATAAAAATAAAAAACAAGCAGTTTTTAAAAAAATTTAAATCGGCCATTAATTGCAATAAATAAAATGATTGATTTGATAAACAGGATGGAACGAGATCAAATTGTCACCGCGAATAAGGCGATATTGTTGTAGTTTTCTTTCAATTTTCAAGTTAATAATGTCAAGCACTTTGTTTTTGGGATTTTTCTACATAATATATTGCATTAAGTATTTATTTTTTGAATTTGTTTTATTTAATTTAAGAGATTAAATTGTTGTTACAAAAGATTCAATGCACTATTGGGGCAATTTTTTCCAAAAACTAGTTAACCCTCTCATGCATTTGTTGTATGTATACAGCATCACGTTTTGAGACAAGATTTCTCAATTTCAACGAAATTTTTTGCAAAAGAAACTTTAGAAAAATTTAGAGGCATTTACTGTAGTTTTTAACTTGAACATTAGTTAATAGTTATTGTGTTTCATATTTCATCTTCATTCTGTTAAGTTGACCAATTTTTTTGGAGTAAATTTCCTATATAAAAAGGGGAATAATTCTCTGTAAAAAACCTAAGATTAACCATTGACCATTTTTTTCTAAGTGCGAGCTTATGGGGGAAAGAAAAACTTTCAAAACTTGATACTGTATACACCTTTTATTTGGAAAGCCTACATTTGAAAGAAAAAAATTCTTTTGAAGATTTTGAAGTATTCTACCTCATCTACCCTTAATAACCCTGTCTTACAGTAGTTTCAAACACGTTTCTAAAAGGACGTCCTTTATTTCTTTATCATCCCTTAAGTTCTGCTTTAGAAAAGAAATTTTAATACCACGACTTGCAGATTTAATAAAATTTTAAAAATTGATTAAAAAACTGCTTACATCCAAATTAAAGGCAGAAATTGGAAACAAAAATGGAAAATTTATAAAGACAGTCCACAAAATATATAAGATATTTTAGCAAGATGTGGCCCAGGTATTTACCCAAACTTGAAAAAAATATTCATAATTTTTTTTCAATGCAAATCAGCAATGCTACGGCTGAAAGAACATTGTTTACCCTTTGCCAGAGAGAGGGCAGGCTTAACGGCTAAGCAATGTTGGATATACGTAACAAAATTGAAATTGACGCAAATGTCGTGCTTAACAAATCTTCTTGATTAGGAAGTCAAAAATTATTAATTTAATAAACATTTTTTTTATTGCATTCTATGTAATTATTATTATTATAAATGAATAAAACTTTTTGTCGAGTTTTTGTTTAAATAAACCGCTAAAAGCTGGATCCGCCTTTTTACCAGATAATTAAATACCATGAAGTAAAATTAAGTTATTTTTGTGAAATAAAATAAAAAAAACACAAAAAAATTATTTTTCCTTTTTCTTGGGCCCGGCGAGCGTTAATTATTTTTTTTTTAAAGTTAAAAAATTAAAGCTGTCTTAACGAAGTTTGGTGCATGAGAGGGTTAAAACTGTTCATATTTGCTTGTTACTAAAAGTCATTACTGCTATAAACTGGAAAAATATATGCCTAGACAAATGTCAAAATCCACATTAAAAAATCCGTCATTTTTATACTGGGTTTTTTATATACTGAGCTTGACGTTTGTTAAGACATGCATTTAAATTGAGTTAAATCTAATAAAACGCTAATTAAAATTTTAAGTAAATAACAGAACATTGTTGCATATCTCAAAATTGTTTTATTTAGTAAAGTTTTTTAAAAAGCTTAGAAGCGGTCATTTTCTTAAAGTTTCGCAAATATCATAACATTTTTTAAGAAAATTCATACTAATTTAACATTTATAACATTTATTAGCGATACTTTTCATAAATGTTTACTTAATTTAGGTAAATATTTAAAACTTTGTTCTGAATATAATAGTTCAGATCTACTGAAATTTTTTAAGCCTCAATTGTTTAAAATATTAGTTTTGCACAAGACAGTGTTTTTGTAAAAAAAGGGAAAAAATTCACATAGTTAAACGTTTTTAAAAAAATTTTTTTGATAAAAATCTATAAATAAAAACAAATAACTTAAAAAAACAAGATATTAAGAACTCGGCACAGCCGAAATCGTTAAAACTTTTCACAAAAAAATCATTTTGGTATTTCACAAACAACAACAAAAATTAAGAATTCTCTACAAATTTAGGAGAGTAAAAATTTTAAAAAAGATTGCAAAAATGTGTTCAAAATAAAAAAATATGAAAAAACTAAGTTAAATTAAAAAAAATGTTTGGGTATAAAAAGTTGTTGTACAAGAAAAAAACACACTTTAAATATTTTAAAATTTTTAATATTTGTTTATCCCTATATTTTTTTATTGGTTTTCATCGCTAGTGTATTTTACTAGAAAACATAAAATTATTAATTTAATCAACTTACCGATGCCGTAGACAACTTCGCAAATGCTTTTCTGTATGCAATTTTTAAAAATCAGTTGTTTAGTAAAATTATTTAACCTGTGATGAATCTAATATTTTGTTTATTTAAAAAGGCCTTAGCTTATAAAATATTATAAGAAATTTGATTGAAACGATTAGATAAACATAAAAAAAGATCAAGGGAATCAAAAGATTTTGTTGAAATAAGAAAGTACAAGTTAAACACAATTAAAAAACCAAATTTGCCAATTTTTAGGACACGATTAATCTAAAACAAAAACATAAAACTCTATTAAAAATTAAACGTAGTCAAACATTTTAAATTAATTTGTCTTTTAATAAAATTAAAAAAAAAAAAATAATAGGTATTAAATAAAAAACTTATCAATTTTTGTTTAAAAAAAAATTAATAATTACCAAGAATCATCATTTTTTAGTAGCATTAAAAAAATTGTACCTAAAAGCGCCAAAAACTCTTTGTAATTATTAAAAAATTACTAAATATTTTTAAATTTAGTTACCAAAATAAAATTATAAATAATAAAAAAAGAAGCTGAAACCAAAAGCAAAAAGATGAAAGCAATTTAAATCTTGAAATAAAAAAAAATAAAATTTAATTAAAAAATATTTTAAAACTTTTGTGTTTTATTTATCTGGCTTGCAAGAAAAAAATTTATTGTCAAACTGGTAAGCAGATTTTGGACTCAGGAATCAACTCCAAGCCAGGTGTATTAACACTTAAGGTGGCTCATTAGCACAGCTAATTAGTTTTTTGCACTTTGTATTTGCTCGTTCAGTATGTCACTCACCACAAACAATTTTCATGTCCGCCTGTATTGTAAGGGCATGCATGTTTTTACATTTCATTGTTGTAGTTGTATTTCTTGTTTAATAGCTACAAATTTAATAAATTTTTCTTTAACAACTTTTACATTACATAGTTTTCTTAAAGAGCAGTTTAATGTACTATTTA